>VTPC01008854.1:10233-26485 GCA_011009095.1 Ignelater luminosus | reverse complement strand
AAAAAATGCGAGGAGATAAAAGCAAAGTTGGATGCTGTTTATGGGTACACTTCGCCATCTATGACCACAGTTAGATATTGGTTCAACGAATTTAAACGTGGGCGAACATCCGTTTTTGATGAGGAGCGACCAGTACGCCCGGCAGACGTGGTTACCGAGGAAATCATTCAAAAAGTCCACGACATGATTCTCGCTGATCGACGAACAAAAGTGCGTGAAGTAGCAGAGGCCGTAGGTGTGTCGACCGGAACGGTAATTAATATTTTACATGATAAGTTGGCGATGAAAAAATTGTCGGCGCGATGGGTGCCGCGATTGCTAACGGTGGACAACAAGCGGATGCGGCTGTTAACTTCGAAGCAGTGTTTGGAGCAATTTAAGCGAAATCCGAAGGAGTTTTTGCGTCGAATTGTCACCGTTGATGAAACCTGGATTCATTATAACACACCTGAAACTAAGCAACAATCAAAACAATGGATTTCTCCCGGTGAATCTGCTCCAAAGAAGGCGAAGATGGTTCCATCGGCCGGAAAGGTCATGGCGACGATTTTTTGGGATGCAAACGGGGTCATCCTCATGGATTTTTTAGAAAAAGTAAGAACGATCACTGGACAATACTACAGTGAGTTATTAGACAGCTTGGACAAAAAATTGAAGGAGACACGGCCGCATTTGGCGAAAAAGAAGGTGCTGTTTCACCCCGATAACGCACTAGTACATTCATCCGGAGTTGTCGCCGCCAAACTGCATGAATTGCGTTATGAATTGCTGCCGCACCTCCCGTATTCACCCGATCTGGCTCTCTGCGACTTTTTCTTGTTTCCTAACATGAAGAAATGGCTCGCGGGAAAAAAATTTAGCTCAAACGAGGAAGTCATCGCCGAGATAGAGGCGTATTTTGGAGAGTTCGACAAATCCTATTTTTTGAAGGGGTTAAAAAAATGGCAGGAACGTTGGGAGAAGTGTATATTTCTAAAAGGAGACTATGTTGAATAATAAAAAAAAAATTTTTGAAAAAAATTGTGTCTTCATTTCTAACACGGGTACTTATTGAACCACCCTCGTACCTAAAGTAATGCAAAAATAGTTCATGTGTACTCTTTTACAATTTCTAACTTTGTTTTTCCTATCAGGATTCCAAAAATTAAACAGAAAAACAACTACAACTTTTAAGGACAGTAGTGTGCATATCACAAACAGATTTGAAGAGGATTTATCAAGATGTGGGAGCCGTAATGGCTTGGATATGTCACTGAATGTGATTAGCTGGGTGGATATGCGACGTTAAAACATTGATTTAATCCTCTGCAGGAATTCTAATGAATAAGAAATTCGATTTTAATTTAAAATTTTGTAAAAACAGAAAGAAACCAAAAAAAGAATTTTTTTAGAAAAGTAAAAGTTATGAAATCATCAACTTTAATTACCAAATCAAGTTTATAAGTGACATCTATTTTCCTAATAAATCAAAACAGCTAAAAATGAAAATTCTGATCAAACGAGATACGGTTTCAATTACATCTCAATTCTATTGCAAATATAATTAAAGTAATTACAACCAGTTAGTGACAAAGATTAGATAAGAACCTTTTAGAATCCAAAGTCATTGTGTGTTATATCAGGAAAATGTTGACTAACCCTCGTATAATAACATATTTTAACAGTAAATTAATAATGACACGAGTGTTCATAATTTCTTAATCTGTATTCCAAACCTACTAATTTAGAAATTACTTTATGTCTTAAACTAAAAAAAAAGAAAGTGTTGTTCGGTTTTAACAGTAAATCTAAGCAGGTCGTTAACGACAAGGTCCTTAAAAGGAACCTCTAAACAAGAAAGAAATATTTTATTCGTCATAGAAAATCACAGGAAGCTTCTGTTTTACACAAAACCTAGTCAGATGCGATTTTATAGTCTTGTAATATAAAATAATTTTCTTTTTTAATCCTCTGGATGATGTTTATGTACGACAAATATATAAATTGGTCTTGACAACATTATTTCTATGCGTTATCGAAGAAAATGTGTTCATTTAATGCAGAAATTGAAAGTTCTAGTTTTTTTTACTGAATAGTAGAGCATAACGTTACCAACTAGTTTTATGTTAATAATTGACCGTAAATTGTAACAGAATTACATAACACTTAAATATATGTAAAGGCCATAAAAACAACCCTATCGAAAACTATTATAATTAGATTTTAATATTGATGGCGAGTGGGCAAATTTCCTACAAATTCCCTTCTTTTATAACGAACTAAATATGAATGGTTTTAATATTTACGTCATATTTAATTTCTCTACTTTCTGTTATGAGTGAAAATATGTATAACACGCAACTTTTGGTTATACTAATTTATGTAATTAGTCGAGATGAATTGTGAAATAAGTTTGATGTATTATTATATGTTAATAACTAAAGAATGAATAGTAAATTATTAGTTATTATTAATGATTTGATTAAATTCCGCAAAATTATTTTTCTTCTCTGTTTTTGTAATAATCTTCATAGGTATAAATACTTGGCATGCAGAAGCGAATTCCAGTCGCCATAATAAATCCTTGATATAATTTTTATTAATCTCTTAATGTGTTATAATTGCATGAAAGTCGTATAAAACATGTAACGTTACCTGCATAAATAAATCATTAACCAAATAAAGCAAGTGTTACATTTTTAGTACAACTAAGTAGAGTTACTTTTATTTATAAAAAAAGGAATTAGTGGACTATGAACAAACCCATGTTAATGGATTAACTGTTTAATTGCAAAGCTAGTTGTGTTGTGATTGATTCAAACAGAATTCATTGACCCTATCCTTTACAAGAGAACGACGCCAATTAAAACTGCCACTTTTTAATAATTTTAATTTTAAATGATAACTTACAATTAATTTACTTCTTAACCAACTAACAAAATCTGGTCATTAAAAATGGATATTTTACTGGAATTTTAATTTTAGATTGAATTGTAAGTTTCCATTGATTTGAAATGTTAAAAATATCTGTAGGGTACAGAGCGACAAATACATTTTGATACAACAGATGCAGAGTTCAAATCTTAGTTGCCCTTTAATTTTTTATTTGTTTATGAAACTATAGTATAGGTGCATTATTAAAGTACTTAGGGAGTAAGTAAGTATTATGCTGTATCAGTGGGCCCTTAGCGAGAGAGATAGACTGTCACTTTGAAAACTTAAAAAGTAGTACTTTTTGATAAACATGCTTTTCAGTCAAAAAAATTAAATTTGGATTTTCCATGACGCAGTCCGTTTGCATATATTCGCTTCAATCCTTTTCTCGTGCAAGAATAGCCATTTTCTTGATCAAGGCGTAAATCCTAATTCTCATCGAATATGCGAGAGGGCACGATTTCAAGGTATGTGATAAATATTTCGTCGTCCAGCATCCTTTCCTACATCTTGATTGTTCGTTTCTGTTGTATGAATTGTAACAGGTGAGTAGGAGGATGCTGCAAAATTGCACGGCTTGGATATAGTAAAGCACCTACAGTTGAATATGGGGGCAAATCCATCCCTATTGGAGACTGTTCATCAAAGTAGTGAATTGTTTTTCCAATATTATTTGAAGTCTTAAAACATTTACGGCTAGCTGGCTTGGCTTTATTGAAAACTACAAAACTTGCATGATGTAGGCATCTTTAAAATCGCTAAGTATTTATAATTCCCTGGTTAAAATATTTGAGATCACATTTTTGGGCCTGTTGGGGTTTTCGAGCCGAGTCAGTAGGCCTGTCGGGTTTCAGACATATTGGGCTTTTCGCAACGAATAAACTTTCTGACACGATCAATAATGCTACAGTGTTAGGTTATACTCTTAGAATTTCGGTCCGTGCAGGGTCTTTGCCTGTCAGTTTTTTCTTGTTCTTCACGTACAGAATATTGACCAAAAACCCAAGAGCATTCGAATTGTTTGTTAGTCTTTTATCCAACAAAAGGAATTTTAATTATTAAGAAATTATTCAGATAATGAATAGCGTGAGAGTCTTTTATGTCTTTCCTTTCTGAAGATCCGGAAAAAAATTCAAAAGGAAACGGTTGGCTTCATCAATAATATCAGTGGAAAATAGGCAGACCGATTACTTTAACTAATTAATTGATATTAACAACCTCCATACAACAAAACCACTTTGAACTCAAATGGATTGAAGTGATGACGTGACTCTGAAAGCAATGTAAGGTAGTATTGTGGTTCAAAGCACACTTTTTAGAAAAATATGACTGACAATGCCAGAAAGACACTGGTATTTGATAGGCACCGAACGAGTTAATCTGAAAAGTGGAGATTACTGGATTCGACAGTTATGCCTCAATCAACAGCAATTTTGGACTCCTGATATTTCCAATGTACTATTGATAAAGGCAATCACGTTATTCAGGTCATCTAGATTTAAAATTTCAGCATTTTTCAAACATTGGTTGATTGAAAATAGTATTTGTTTCGCAAGTGCCCTTTGGCAATGTTTGCTGTCTGAACAGTTTTCAGTATTCTGGGGATAGAGTAGAAGTTTTTCCTAATTTTTGCAGTTCTTTAATTTCTTGATATATCCGCATCTTGAATACTGAAAGATCTGCATTTTAAGTCAAGATGTTTTACAATTGTAAATTCACTATTTAATATTGTTGAACCGATAGACGAGCTAATCTCTTGGCCAGGATTCAATGTAAAATCTGCAGTAGCTTATGATGATTCTTCTTCTTCTTCTTATTCTTTAACGTCTTCATTCCATTTACGAATGTAGGCCTCTCCAGTTTACTTACATGTGTTTCTATTTTGAGCTTGTCATTTCCAGGTTAAGCCGATGTGTCTTTTGATATCGTCTTTCCATCTTTTTTTTGCTAACCATGATTTTAGTAGTTTAGGACTTGTGTGTTCCACCTGTTATCTGTTGCCACTTTAATCTCGCTGCTCTTTCTCTGACGTCTGTGATTTTAGTTTTTGTTCTTATCCAGGTTTTACGTTTTTTATCTTTTAGTGTTATATGTAACATTTTTCGTTCCATTGCTCGTTGTGTTTTTATTAGTTTGTCCGTGGTTTTGTTTGTCATTGTCCACGTTTGGGAGCCGTATGTCACGGTAAAACGCACGTCGAATGCTTTTGTTTTATGATGTTGGGCGATTTTTTGTTTGTTTAAATATCGCTGAGTTTTCCAAATGTTGCCCAGCTCAATTTAATTCGTCTTGTTATTTCCGTGTCTTGATTTTTTTTTATTTAATTTAATTTTTTGACCAAGATATATATATTCATCAACTTGTTCTAACCTTTTACCGTTAATGTTTATATTTATATTTCTCCAGTGTTTGCTATTATTATTCTAGCTTGGATCATTGTCTGTAATTCTGTTGAGCTCTCGGAAAATAGAATTACGTCATCGGCGTACTTTAGGTGATTTAGGAATCTTCCATTTATGTTTATACCTTTAGACTCCCATTCTAATTTTTTAAATATGTCTTCTAAGGCTATCACGAATAGTTTGGGTGACAGAGGATCGTCTTGACAGATACCTCTAAGTATTTTTATAGGTTGTTTCTTGTTGTAGTTGAAATGTCGTTTGTGTCTCTTCATAAATATGTTGAATCAGAGCTGTATATGTGTGGTCTATTTTGCAGTTCCATAGTGCCTGTCTGGTTGCCCATATTTCAATAGAGTCAAAAGTCTTTTCGTCGCCTAGCAGTGTTATATATAGGGGAAGATGGTATTCGTTTGCTTTTTCTATGAACACTTTAACAGTAGTTAGTAGGTGATCAACTGTGCTATAATTGTTTGGAAAGGTACATTTCCATTTTGTTGTTTAGTATTTTCACTAATATTCTGGACAGTAATTTATAAATTTGTGACAGTAATGTTATTGGTCTTTAATTTTGGAGGTCTTGCTTATCCTCCTTCATGTTTAACAACACTGTAATAGCTTTTTTCCAGTCAGATACTACCTTTCTTGTGTCTAAAAATTTGTTGAATAGGTTCTTTAGAATTTGTAGAATTTCTTTTCCCCCTTCTTTTAAAAGTTCTTTTGTGTTGTTATCTTTCCCAGGGGTTTTTGTTATTTTTAATTTTTTTTAATGTTTTGGTTATTTCCTCTGTGGTTTTGTTTGGAATGTCTTCTGAATTTATATTTAGTATTTTCTTTTCGAGTTTGGTTTTTGTCTCTCTTGAAGGATGCTGTTTGGTTTGATTTAGTTCACTGTAAAACTCTTCAATTCTTTTTTCTATTTTATGTTTATCTATTATTTCTTCTCCATTTTTGTCTTTTAGTGTAATAATAGTATTTTTAACCATTCTTTCATGCTTTGGTTTCTTTCTATTAATTCGTTTCATTCTGTTGTGTTTGTTATTCATGTTTTCTTTTGTTGACCTTCTTATCAGCTTGTTGAGTTTCACAAATTCTATGGTTTTTTGCTTCCCCTGTTGCAATAGCTTTGTTCTCTTTTTCAACATTTGCTTTATTTCGTCTGTCAGTTTTTCTCTTTTTTGTTTTTGTTTTGTTTACTTTTTGAGCTGATTCATTAATTGTTTCTATTAACATGTTATTTATTTCCTTTATGTTTATGTGTGAAGGGTTTTTATTTTGCAATTGTTTTCTTATTTCTTTTTGGTATGCGTCTTTATTTTTTGTGGTTTACTGATCTTTGGTTTTGTTTTTTCTGTTGGTAATTTTTCTCAATCTTTGCATTTTTGAATTTATTGTTATTTTGGCTCTGACTAGTCTATGGTTGCTCCCTGTTGAGAAACTGTTAATGAACATTTGTATCTTTTATTACTTCTTTGTTGTTGGAACATGTTCACTTGTTCTGGGGCTTCTTTTTAAAAAAGATGTTCAAGGTATATAGATCTTGTTTTAAGAAGTTGTACACCATTTCACCTCTTCTATTGATCTCCCCGAGTTCAGATTTTCCTACTCTTTGTTCATTATCATCTTGTTTTGTGCCTAATTTAGCGTTTAAATCTCCTATAATGATTTTGTTTTGTGTCTTACAATCTGCTGCTGTTGATATCTGCTCGTAGAAATGTTCTACTTTTTCATCTTCATATGATTGCGCCGGAGCACAGACTTGTATTATTTGTAGTTGTGCTGTTTTATTGATTTCTAACACTAGGCGTGGCAATTGGTCTTAAGATAAAACTTCCTTTATTTCCCTGATTATCTCTGGGGATACATACCAGATGTACAAACAGCAGAGTGTTGATTAACAAGGCAGTTATTTCACTCGAATGGATTTAAACGCCCGGGCGTTTGGGTTTTGGTCTGTTTTATAATCTGCTGAATTTGTTCTGTGTTACAGACGCGAAGAAATTTTGTCACACTGCGAAAATCTCCATATTATCTCCGTGTTGCTTGTCTCTTTTTTCTTTAAGAGCTTTCTGGATCTGTCCTCTTGTTCTTATTGCAGAATGTCTTGTCTAAGTTTAGATGTACCCTATTTGAACATGATTTGGTTGTTTTATGTTTCAGAGGACGGCTCCTGTCTGTATTACTTCTTTCTTGAATATCTTTTTTATAGTTAGTTTTTATTTATCTGGTTCCGTCGAGGAATGAAGTGATCTCTTCTAAGATTGTTTTAAATTCTTGTGTCAGTTCTATTATAAGTAATCGTTTTGTTGTTATTAAAGTGATTTTATGCGTTCTACGAAGATGGTCAGAAAATCTTCTTTGCCATAATTTGAAGTTCACTGAGCTTGATTTCTACTAAGGGTAAGATCTGGAAAAGTACAAGACTTAGGTCTTAATCTCTATGAAAGTAAAGTAGATTGTCGTAAAATCTGTGTACATCCTAGTTTAATACAGATTTTAGTTCTTGTAAATGTTTCCATTTAGTTTGTTTTATTGGTAATCTTGCTGATAACAATGGTGTAAAGCCTTGTTTTTTTGGTAATGGTAGTAAACCAAGATTTTATATTTGTTATTGTAATCTACTTTATAGTGGATAGTTTTATCTGGCAAATATTTCAAACACTTTAGATCTGATACAGTTGGGTCACTTTTTATTTTACCTTTAATTGATTTATCATATCTCAAGAGTAAATCATGAGACAGGTAGTCTACATTAAACGAAAAAGGTTTTTTATTCTAGTTTCTCAAACTATTTGTTTGTACCAAAAAGGAAAAGTAATTTTGCAACCTTATACGAGGGCATGAGTAGAGTCACACTCTATCTGAGTGTAACTCTTCTCAAGATACTTTTGTTTGATTGGAATGCCGCATTTTGCGGAGAAATAGCTTAAAGCGTTTGACAAAATGATATTTCAGTTCAGATAGCATAAGTCATCTGCAAATATTATTATGGCTTTTCTTTCTTGTAAGCAATATTTTTGGAGATGCTTTATAATGAGGAAACAAACACAGATGCCTATAAATCTCCTTTGGTCTCACTCTATAGTAATATATGCATTGATGTGTCGTCAAGTTATAAATGGTAAATATGTGGACTTGAAATCTAGTCTACTATGCTAATTGCAATAACAGGACACAATTAACTGCTTCTTCTTTATTTTTTTTTCTTCTTGAGCTTGATTGTTTTTCTTTAAATGTGTTTGGTACTCTTCTTCACTAAGTTGTTCGGCTTTGTACTGCAGGCAAATGTCACATTGGGCTTTTCTGGGTTTATACAATGCCGGATTGAGACTGTTAAAGACTTTATTGAATGTGCTAGTTGAAACAGCTTTTTAATTTCCAGACTCATAGTGGTTTTTGCTCGTAGATTTCACTTTCACAAGAAAGTTCTAAGCAAATCAATTTGTTTGGTAGATGCCTTAAAAAATGATGATCCACTTGTCTTAATTTTTTGTTCCAGTTTCAGTTTTTCTGTTTGTAAAACCATGATCCAGATTTTTAAAGACCCAGTTGTGCACCATCCTCTTCTTCAACCCTAGCGTTGTGAGAAACATTTTTTTACAGGCCTAAAGATGATAAACAAATGAGTCGTGTCTTCTAGATAGCATCTAGATAGCAGCTCCATTCATTAACTTTCCTCAATTTTTTGAGCAGCTCTCGGTATACTTTGTTAGACAGATCCGTTTTTTTTTGTGCTCGATATAAGTTTCTCCCAGTATTCTAAAGTTCTTGGTTTTATTTTTTTGCCATTCTTCAGACTTTGTCTTTCTTCGTACTTTTTTTTTGATTTGTTCTCTTCTGATGTTCGCTCTCTATCATTTTCATTATGTTGTTGTCGGTTTCCGCTAGTATCAAAAATTTGTTTTCGGTGTCCATAACTTCAAGATTTTATAAAAAACTCTTTCTTTCAAGTCAATTTATTAAGTTTGAAAATAAGAAGAAACCGCTGAAAGCTAAATTAGAGAAGAAAAGAAAAATTATAAAATAATCAATAAAGATTATTCCGCATAAGTTCCAAAACAGAGTGGTTATGACAAATGGCAAATAGAACAGTTCTGGCCTATTTTGATAGTGGAGAATCACAGTATTTTCATTGTTTTGATTGTTCCGTAGTTGTCAAAGGCAAGTTTACAATGTCAAAACGCTTCCACACTTTTTCTCAACTAAACATCGTTAAAGTAACATTATGTTTAAAGCTAGCAGTTAATACATGGCGTTTTATATGTTAGGTACCGCTTCAACTGATTTTTCTTCAAAAAGAATGATTTATTAGAAAACGTGCACCACAAAAGGAAATAGAAAAAGTGGTCTTGTTAGAAATAAGTTTGACTAATAAGATTAGTCACTACTTAATGCACCACATTTATATCCGGTGCCACAATAATAATAAGAAATTTAATAGTTAATACACGACTTACGAATTTACACATGTTTAATCAGGAGAATGTGACAGTTTTATGCACGACCGGTTACGTTGTTACATAAAACTTTTTCTTATTTAAAAAAAATTTCTTCCCACTATAGTATATGCGAATTATGGTTAATGGTATATGATAATAACAATAATCATAATAACATTATGACACAAATACAGTACAGGTTTATGGGATTATATCGCAATAGATATACATATTATAAAGTACATGCCTGTCGTGAATTATTTTGTATACCTGTCGCTAACCATATGTTATATTACAAAAATTTTAGCAAGGTTTTAAATTGATTGCAATGAAGTTTTGAGTAATAATGTACTTCAACAACAAGCGTGTCGGTAAATAATATAGTACTTCAGTAAATTGCGAGTAACTTAGTTTCTACTGCGTTAAGATACGATATCTGGAAGCTATTGACATGGTTCACTTGATTTCATTTTAACCCCACTAGCTTAGAGCAATACGTACTACATGACGTGATCAATACATTATGCTAATATACGAATTACTTAGGGATAACTACCTGTTGTAAAAGCAAGTAACCAAGCGAATATTTATTTATATCAGTACTATTGCAAAATTGTTATTTGGGTTATCTGCTGCATTAATGTCTCTTTTAATTTCATCTAAATGTTGACACCTACCTGGTAATAACTATTCATGAGACGATTATCTTTTTTTAGAGCAAGTTCAAAGTAAAACAAAATTGCGATTAGGATAAACTGCCCTCTATTGGTATAATGATGTTTACAATAACAGTTTGAGTAACTCAAATTTTGCTAAATGAATGTAACACTTTATCTTGCAACCAATACAACCATAATGTGTAACTCTAACATGTTGAGTTATTTGTACTTAATTAGAAATTAAAATTTTTTTCACAGTACTTGCTATAATGAGGCGTCACTCACTACTGTTTGACAAAACAGCTCTGGAGGTAGGAAAAACAAGATGGGCAAGGCTAGAATGAATCTAAAGTTCTTTATTCAATAGAGTAGATCTGAAATACACACTTTACTAACAATGAAGGAGCAAGAAATCTTCCTCCATATTTGAAGCTTTTCTAAGGAGCTCTATCTGTTACATGTAGTGGTCTTCCAGTATATCACAATCAAAATTGTTCAGAAACTAAGGAACGCCTCTAAGGATCAATTATCTTAACAAACATAATCTCTTGGCTCCTCGGCTACCTGTATTATTAACATCTTATATCTTCTTCTTATCTTGAATAGAACTCTCATTGACAAAAATTCTTTGCTTGAAGTAAATTCATTTGTTCTAGTTTGAAACTTATAAGCTTGTAAATTGGATATTATTAAAAGAATTTGCTACGTTTTTCCTTCACATTTAAGACTATTTTGATCATTTCATGTTCTTGAGCGAAACCTACATATACTGAAAGCTTAAAGAATTATGATAAACACAATAGATCAGGCATATAAATTAGCACAGAGAGAGCCTCAGTCAGGTGACCTTACAATTTAAAAATATTATATTTACACCTAGATGGACGAAAAGCAACTGAGTCCTAGATGGGCAAACATTTCAATCCCAAGATCTAAAACAAAACTTCTGTCTTGCTATACGTGGTCGTAGAAACCTTGTTAACCATCGAATTGACTATGCAACTGCAAAAGAGAGATCTTCTTTGTACCGACTCCAACAAGCATTATCTTCATGCTGAATCGAAGAGGAGCATTTTTATACTGCATCGGATCAAAATTTTTGCCGTACTGACTCGGACGGGAGTTATTTTCGTACTGAACCGAATTCGGGCTAGGCCTTAACTTAAAAATCTGTCGAGCTTTTTGTACTGTTCGAGTCTGTCGGGCTTTTCGGGCCGTTAGAGCTTGTCAGACCATTTGGACCTTTTGGACCCAATTGGTCGGGCCTTGAAATTTCTACCAGTGCAAAAGAGTTTGCAGAAAACTTGGCAAAAGATACACATTTGAAGTCACAAATCTATGAGTGGTATAAACATTTTAAAGATAGCCGTAAAAGTGTTCAGAGTTATTTACTTTCTGTGAGGCCAGTGACTAACAAAACTGAAAACTATGTAACCGTAGGCACAGCTGCACAAAGAAGGTTTTGGTTTTTTTAGTAGATTCTTCCGCACGATTTTAGCATAAGAGGCATCTCAGAAAAATTAGTCTCAAAATTGTTCTTAGCCAAGCTGACCTAATTAACTAACTAACCGCAACTAAGAACTAATCTTCACAGTAGAAGACCTCGAACTCTTCCAGGTCTAAAAGAGTAAGACAATGCTGACGTATCACTTTATCATAGAAAGAGTGGACTTATAATCTGGTTTTATTAATAATTGTTTTGACACTTGTGACTTATTAGACAGTACTTAAACAATAACACGATACAAGAAAGTGAAAGTTTCGACTGATTAGTTATAGACTCAGAAAATTTCTCAACGAAAATCTTACTTTACTGATTTGGTGCTGACAACTTAGACGTACGAATATATACGGAATCTATTGAAGAAATATTTAAAGTCTGAAGTGATTGACATTATACAACATGTTGTTTGAACTTCAATTAAAATTGTAAAGCTTTTTGTAAACTAGACGGCCACGTTTTGAAATGGAAATCAAATGAGCATATTAGACCTCATTGTGCATAAATGAAAACGCTCTATCAGACTAAACAATCAATATGGAGTGTTTCTGTAAAGTCGGCATAGCATGAGATGATAACGCATCTGTGTACGAATCGCAACTCTTGCAGCAGTTTCTTGCTAAACACTGCATATCACAGGTCTGTAAGCCGCTGGAAATGGTCAGCCAGATGTACCATAGCTAGAAAAACTTATTGTGCTTTTCTTAGTTTGTTCTAGCTTCACTCAAACAATTTTGTTCTTCAAGCAGATGGTACAGGTTTCTTTTTGTCGAGTAGAAGCTAAAATCTTTCTATTGTATCAAATCCGAATATATTTGGCAAGACAGTGCCACGCAATATAGCATAACACATAATGTGTTCTTTTGTTTCTGTGGTTTTTCCACATAGTCTACAGTCTAGATCTCCATTACATGGTTTTTATTACAGAAAGACAGTTCGTGAAAAACGTTATTGTGATTCTTAGCTGCGTTCTGCTCACTAAACAAGGTTCTTCAGTTTTCTTCTTTAGGGGTTTATTTCTTGCCGTTCAGCCCAAATTTGATTTTATCGTTTTTTGGTCTACAAGTTGAAAGATTTTTGAAAACACTTACTCTCAGAGCCCAAATCAGCTTAACTGTACATTTGTCTACCGGCACGTACAGCGCTTGAGTATCGATGTCACTTTGGCTATCTGAAGAGTCTTGAGTTTTACTGCCTGTGTAAATATCAATCCTTTTGTTTACATAGTTAGTTTCTTTTAAGTTTTCATCACCTGCATATACTTCTGCCTAAAAAGCTGTGGCATACTTACGTAGGGAAAATCAAAGCTTTACCTTTGGTTTCATACCATAGATTTCGGCTTCCGTGGCATATACTATTTGATCCGTTTGTAAACTAGGTAGATCAACCCAGATCAGAGGGAATTAATTTGAAGACCATTTCTTTAAATCTGTAAACCTTGTATTTCTTTAAAATAAAATAAAGTTGAATACGGTGTGATTATACCTCGAACAGTACAGGAATAATAGACAAAGATGAAATACTTGGAGTTTGGAAAATTTTGGAAAATCTAGAACAGTTGACCTAAACTGTTGAAGGAGGTATACCTTTCGTGCTGAACAGATGGAGTAATCATGTGCACTTCTCCTAATATTCCCACAAAAGGAGAATCCTCATAAGTTGGCAAGCTATGTCTACAGTTCACACCACTTGTTGATTTATGAAAATCTTTCCTTGTTTGGGTATATATCACAATAATTTCAATTTTGATTGATCTTGATATGCCTATTTATTATCAATGTTAAGAAGCATCAGTGTACTAACAACTAAATTTATTGTTAAGAAAAGAGTTAGCTACTAGTAGATTGTAAAATAATGTTTTCTCTTTATGAAATATCATTATTGGAATGTCCTCAGTATTTATTAACATAAAATATCATTACGATGACGTACAAAAGCGATATAAGCATCTATCTATTTACCATACTATGCTAGCTCGCTTTTTTGGCTTTGTAACCACTCCTACCATTACATAAATCTTTTTTTAAATTTATTTTCTTTAAACAACTTCTTGAAATATAAAATTTAAACATATTAGATCGAGCAAACCATTAGTTGTACTCAATTATTATAGTCTGCTGATCGCTTGAAAATCCTCTATTTCTTTCTCAAGGCAACATAGGGCCACCAAGAGATTTTTCACATTCTCGATGCTGCTTGTTCTAGTTAGTTTTGTTTGCCTTGCATTTACTATAATCTACTTGGAGATTCTATTTTCCTGTTTGTTTATAGTAACTTGGGAATTCGTCGGAATTGGTTTGAAAAGATGACGAAGAATACATTACTGAGGCCTTTACTTACAAATACTTTAAAAGTCAAAAGTTTCAGTAATAAATATAATGTGCCTTCGATGCTTTGGTTATGCTACCCAGTTTTGAAATTTTTGTGTACCTGATAGAGAGAAAGAAAGCTTAGAGAAAGTAGCTTCAAACAAAGTCCTAGAACGATAAAGAAAATTAAAATAGAAAGAGAAATAAAGTCAAAGAAGCTGTAAAGGGAGCGAGACAGGAAAGTTGGGAAATGATAATTACACTGCTATGGTCGTATAATGAAGGTGAATCCAGATAGACTAACAAGGAAACTCTTTAAATTAGAAGAAAGTAGGAAAAAAACAAAGAATAGCAAGAAATAAATGGAAAGATCAAATAGAAGAACTAGGAAGAAGTAAGAGAAAAATTTATAACAAAATTAAGAACTTAGCAGCAGACAGAAAAGCACGGAAGAGGACAGGAAAGCGTGAAGAAGAAGAAGAAGATTACTGTTCCAAATGTGTCTGATTATTAAGGTGCAATGGGCACAAGCTCAATCACCAGTGATTAGTCGTTCTATCCTTGTGGGTTTAGAAACCGTGCTGGTTAGTCTGATCTCAGCACATGTGATCATAAGCCATTGAATGTGGCTGTGAGTTCGAGGTCCGATTAGCTGAAGAAAAGTATCATTCTTTCTTTCTATTCAAAGCTGCTGCTTAGAATTTCATTGTCTGAATACCATTATGTTGGTTTCTTTGTATTTTTACTAGATTGTGATTATATAGTTGCGTAAGACTTTCCTGGTGAAACTTGTGGTAGGAAATTCCAATCTTGTTTAGAATGTTTAGTTTTCTTGAGTTGCTTTTGGTATTAACTAAGAAACTTGTTTCGACTTTATTTTAGACTGTTTTGGAATTATCTCTGATTTTATTCTGGGATTCTTACCTTGATTATTATTGTTTGTACTGGATATTTGCATGACGTTAATAGGCTTTGTCCAGTTCTTGTAGGTGTTTGTTTCGGCTGCATAATATTTTTCTTAGGTCCTTGTAAAAAGTCTCTTTCAACAAAGGTATGTAAAATCATTGTAAAAATCAAGATAAGTATTTACTATTTTACCTTTGTTTGGATTTATAGATATCAAGGATTTTTTGAGTTCAACTCAGAAAATTCTATAAACGTTTCTTTAGTTCTAATTATGCATTGGTTTTTTAAATTAATTATTTATAATAATAATTAATAATATTATAATATAATGTTATTATAATTTTTCATTTGATAAAATGAAATATCTTACAGCTTACCAGCTGTGTTAATGGCGCGTCATTTCTATTTTGAATCTTTATTAGTTTTAGTTGTATTCGAGCAACTGGGGCATAGACAGTAGTAGTAGCATAGTAGCGCGGGGTGTCTCCTTCAGAGGATGCTTTGAATTGTTACGAAAAAAAAACGACAGAAAATAATCTAAGACATGACAAGAATTATAGGTGCCTCCTAACCGATAATTGCATCTGGGCCCAGCTCTCCTAGAGTCGGGACTGTATATTTATTTAATTAGCAAAACAAAAACTTTGGAATAATACAGTAGTAATTAATGCATGTTATTAATTATACAATCAATGTAAATAGTAAAAACTTCTGCATAAAAAGCGAAAAAGCTTCAGCATAAACTAGTAACTCCTTTACTATAAAACAAGTAATACTGTAATTGCTTCAATGTATGTTTGTTTTTTCTTCTAATTTGTTTCTGAACAAATAAACAAGTTATAACAATAAATTAAAGAAAATAATTTTTGCTGTCATATAAATAGTTCCTACAGTTTCCGAGCTAATTTAGTAAACATTCGATTAAAACAACTTTCAAATAAATGAATAATTTGTACAAACAGTAAATATCTCGTTTTAAAGTCAGTTACTTTCATAATAATTTTACCTACTACATTCTAATTATTGGGGGAGCAAAATCTTAGTAGTGACATTACGTAAATGACTATTAATAAACGCAATTACATAGAGTTTTTTAAACAATATCTGTCCTTTCATTCTGAAAAAA
>VTPC01008853.1:6563-45107 GCA_011009095.1 Ignelater luminosus | reverse complement strand
TGTTTTGTTATTTTTGTGCCCAATGCCGAGAAGTCAGAAAAAAGCAGAATTAATTTTTCCTAGAGATTTTGACAAATTATAATATAAAAGAATAGAAACATAACAAAACACACACAAACATAAATATGATTTATTCGAAACACACATTAAATATAAAAAAGACAGTCTCTGCGGAGATAGATTTTCGCTTTTTAGCAAATACTTCTCCGCCAATTTTTGCAGTGCTTCTCCACAAAGTAATAAATAAATCCCCCGAATGCCGCGTTACGCATAGTAATTTTGTTGGGGGCTCCTCTGACTTTACGCTGACACTACCTCAATAAGCAAAAGCGCTCGAAAAGCAAAAAAGAGAACCGACCCTGACCACCGCCCTCATTCGTCCTTACACGCGGTTTTTCGTTCATCGAGCATTTTCGGTCATTGGACTTTAAAACATGTATTCAATCAGTGTCCAAAGGGCAAATGGTTAACCAATGTATTAAAATATCCATTACATGCTTTTTTAGGATTTTCAAACAATGCTGACTTTTCTGTAAAGCAAAAAATCGGGTTCCTATTACTAACACACATGTATGTAAGGTTTTGCTATTTTTTTTCCTATATCATCCTTTGATTTTTATCAAACAAAATAAGACCCGGTGTGTTTCGTCTTATTTAAAATTGTTGTAAAAAGAGAATTTTAATTAAATACGTGCAACTACAGGAAACCATACTTAAGTACTTGAAATTTCTTCAAGTGTTCCTAATGAATTTTCTCCAACTCGGTACTTTTAACAAGCCTCGCTTGAGCTTCTAGCTCATTTTCACTAATTCCTTAAGCACTTCAGGCCCAAGTTAAATTTTCTACACAAAATTGTGATTAAAATTCGATTCTAGCTAAAAGAAAAACAAAAAGTGAGTAAATAATATTTTGACATACTGGGTAAATTAAAGCAGCACCACGCTTTTCATGTTTATATTTACAATTCAAAACTTATCCTTGACATCAAAAACATGAAATAGGCGAGGACTAAAACTGCGTTTTCCGACGCCAGTCCAGTTATCGGTAATTCTTGACCCAATATTTGCATTTAAATCTGTAGAATCAAGTGAACTACGCATTACATAAACCCTGCTGTATGTTGTAATCTAAATTCCATAGCAAACATTCACTATACATAAATTTATAGGAAACAGTAAATTTTTTTCTCTTTGTTTACGCTGACATAATATTGTAAATCTTATCTACAGTATAATGTTAAAAGCTTTTCTAGTTAATGATAATTTTATTATTTAATCGCGTTTAATTAGAAAACTTAAATGTTTACCAAAATTAAGTTTTAGACATTTATTAGTTACACAAATTAAATTTAGCAACATTAAAATTACCTGACTAAATTCAAATTAGTACCAACTTTACAGTAAATGTCATGTTTCGTATCTTGACAGTAATAACAGCTTACGTTAACTAATTTCATTATCACTTGCCATGATTTTCAAAATATTATAAATGTAAATTGTGATAATATTCCGTAAACACTAACCAAGTTTCTGTTTTATTTAGTTTGTTTTTAACTTTGCGTGTAATACTGTTAAGATGGTACTGATGGAAATAAAATGACACAGACGAGTTAATTGAAGGAAATTATATTCGCGTTGTTTTCTTACCTTTTAATGTCATTAACAATGAAGTTGAGTGAAACAAATTCAATTATTATTTGAAATGATTCTTTGTTACATAATAGCTATTGACTATTGTATGGTGGATTTTGAAGTCCACATAATTTTTTATAACTTTATGAATAATAATTAGTATTAACTTAAGAATTGTTTTAAATTTTGAGAAGCTTTTCAGTTTTTTTCAGCGCTAAACCACAAATAAGTATAACAGACAGGAATTGCTTGGATAACGTTTGTGTTTACAATTTAGAGAAATTTTATACTTTTAGAATAAACTAAGACTAAGATTTAAGTTAAGATATAAAATTTTAGCAATCACTTCAAAAAGTTATTTAATTTAATCTTTGAGATTCTCGCAAAAACAATTTTTAGCAAGTTGACTTGATAATTAAATTAAGTAAACATTTTCTAAAACAATCCTTGAATAACGCTGCCCTTGAAGGCGATTAGTTATCAAGAGAAACTTTAGCCAAAACTTTAAAAGTAAACTGGGTGCTTAATCCGTAGATGAGAAATCGTTAATTAGAAGAGTAACAATAAATCTTAAAACTCTCTTTTGCGCCTAAAAGTTATGTTACTGAATTTACAGATTTCTAGAGAACTAAAATCAATCTATGCGTCTTGCCAGCAGAATGGTAACTTGACAAGCTGATAATTTTTTAAATTATTAACATCAGCAAGAATTTAGCCCTTCTCAGTTAATTGCAAGCCAGTATTTGCTTTCATTGAAACCTATAATGTAAGCTGTCATTTAGTGGGAGAATTAGCTGGGTCAAACCAAACAGTCATGATTTAGCCGTTCAGATGATCCAAATAAGTGTGTGTTTAAATTTCTCACCTTCTCTTACGAATTGTTACAATAGGCTTAGTTGTGTTTTTTTTGACTTACAGTGTTGTTCCCTTGCAAAACCATATTTAAGCAAAAAAAGTGTGATGGGTTAAACATCAGCTAGCTTTTTTCAACACCTACTTAGACCGTTTCGGTAGACTAGACCCATTTGGGCCAGCCGGTATGCTGACGTTTTTCCAAAAAAATTGTACAGGGCTATTTAGATTACGTCAAGCCTACTATAGTTGTGCAAAATCGAATTTTTCAATTTCAGTCAATAATGCACGAGTCTAAATAAACGAATGCCAAATTTCATGTAGCCAAAAATGTCGGCAAACCTCAGGTTTAGAAGGATAGCTTTTTTCAAATCCCAAAGTGTTTGTATGGCTGAAAAAATACAAACTATTAAGAAAATCAAAATTGTTTTGTATAAGTTGAAAAGATGGACATATCAAAACGCCGAGTTATAGGGCCTTTTTAATCTGAGACTGTAGACTTCGGACAAAATTAAATTGCTAGTATCTTTGTATCTCATGTGAGACAATACAGGAGCAAAGAAATTAAATCTTTGAGCTGGTCTTTACACATTAGAGTGGAGTGAAAAAATTAATTTTGGATTTTTTATTTCTAATAGCGACAAAAATCTGCGTACTTGAGTACTATTTAATTGCAAAAAAAATTTTTAGTTTTGGATAATGTTAAAACGGTCTTCAGCGCTAATAAATATTTGGTAATACAAAATAAAATAGAATTTATTTAGCAGATTTGCGATTTAAATTATTACTGTTATACAGATTTGCCAATTAGTTATACTGTGTGCAACAGTGCATTGTACAGAAATCACATGATGTCTCGTCATAGTGAAATCAGATGTGACGTGTTGTTGCATTTTACACCGCACTTTATTGTGTAGAAAGAACTTGTGCTTTTAGAAGTAAGAGTTACCAATATCAAGTATGTGGTATTTATCTGCCCTTGTTTTACCGACATACGAAGATGTCACAAAATTTTATTTGTTTACATAAACTGCTTTAAAGCCACCCAAGGCAAGCAAAGACCCAATAAGTGAAATAGTTGCAGTGAAAGAAGATGAAATTTGGAAAAATGCGTCAATTCCAACGGTATCTCATACCGGGGTTTTTTCAGCTGATAAGAGCACATAATGATAGGTACTTTAAGCTTTTAAAGTTATTTAAGGGACGTCAAAATGAGAAAAAGTATCAGAAGACATTGGCAATTTTCGTATTGAATGCAGAAACAAACTTTTTGATATAGCTGTCTGCAAGTGCCCGAGTGACATCTGTAAGTGCGAGAAATCACGAAAGATCCCTGCTAAAGAGCCCGAGTTTCTTGAAGATCAGAAAAATGAGCATTGAAAATGTGGATCAAAAGGAAACAATGGCTCTGCAAAAAAGACTTGAAAGAAAGCACCTGAAAGATGAAAGGCAAGCTGCTGCGTCAGAATCATCTGTCACTGATACGGTAAGTGACTCATCAAGAGCAAATGAGAACTGAGGTTATGTTGCATCAACCTCCAAGCAACCTCAGGTTTGTATCACTCCAAAGCATATGCGTCTTCGCCTTAAAATGTAGTAAAAAGAAGTGATCGCTATGGTTTGTCTGACAAAGCAGCTGCAGCAATAGCAATTGCTGTTCTATAAGATGTTGGCCTTGTGTCGAAAGCAGATTCTGACAGCGTTATTGATAGAAGCAAGTTGAGAAGAGAAAGAGAAAAGCAAAGGCAATCTGCTTTAAGAGAACGTGAAAAGAAACTATTCTTTGATGGAAGAAAGGACAAAACAACTGTAAATGAGAAAAAAGAACACAAGCACTATAAGAAAGTTGTAATGGAAAAACATATTTGGTAAGTGAGCCAGGTTCTACTGTTATTGTACAGACTTGCCTAATAAGTGGCTCATCTCAAAATATCCAAAGAAGTATTATCGACTTCTTAAAAAATTTAAATATTTCCACAGAAGATCTGATTGCAATATGATGTGATGGAACAGTGACAAATACAGGAAGAGAAAGAGGAGTTATTCGTCTGTTTGAATTGTGCCTTGGAAGATCACTTCAGTGGCTTATATGTCTGTTGCACATTAATGAGTTACCATTAAGGCATTTGCTACAGAGCATGTATAGAATGATAAGTGGACCTAATTGTTTTTTTGGGGCCAATTGGAAAATCGCTCAATAGTTATGAACAAAAAGATACCGTTTAGTTTGGAGCAATCTAACCTGACATACCTTTAGATATTTCGTCTAATCTTAGCTCCGAAATACTTGCTCGAAATATGGAGGGCAGTATCAAATGGGACCTGTCTAGAGGATCTTGCAAAAAAAAAATTCAGGAGAGTTATTACATGCCAGCTGGTTAACCACAGCCAATAGAATTTTATGTCTATATATATTTCGAGCGATTTCACTCCACTCTGTTATATATCTATGACTGTACGTTCTGAGGTAGTCGCTCCACTAACACTAGCTTAAAGTTTAAAGCCAGCCCTGTATATTTGGCATATAAAAGGTAGCTTAAAGGTTTGTAAACTAATAACCAATACGTAATTGAAGAAGAAAAAAATAACGCTGTATACATTATAATATCATCTATATAATAAAGCTCAAGCGTACTGCATGCATTGCGTCGATTGGAAAGAGTGTTATTGGAGGCATACATATCACTGCGTCTAGCACTCTTATCTATCCAACGCAATTTCTTATGTGCTTAGTGGGTTTGGATTCTATAGTATAAAATATTTTTCGTTGAGAATATCCCAGAATCTTCAGCATCTCACAAAGTAACTAATGTCAGGAGAAACTTCTTGCACGTCCTTGCAGTAAAACAATGTATGTACAGTCAACTCATAAAGTAATGTCGAAAAATTATTTACATTCTGGTATTTAATGTCTAAATTAATGCAAATCTTTGCAACCCATAAATACTAACCTTAATAAATTAATCTTGTTTAACCGATTACTATCTATGAAATGCAAATTTGTCATTAAATGAGAAGTTAAACGGTAAAATATAAAACATTTTGCGACATTACTTTATGAGTTGACTGTAAGTTGGTATGTTAAAACTAAACATATTTGTGCTTCTGAGTATTTACTTTCGGATAAAGCAGGTACTTATTAATTCTTTATTGCACCTTCCTTTAATAATTTAATTGATACGTTCTTAAAAAAATTGAGGAGTAAAGAAAATTTAAAAGTCGAGGAAATAGTCTTGGCTATAATTAAATTTTGATTTAATACGGCGTCTACTGCTAACAACGCTACATCTAAATTCTTCCTTTTTCCCTATCGGAATCTCCGTACGCGGTGGACTACAGAAGGTAACTGTAGCAGTAAAATCTTAAATAAGTATTGAGATACTGCAAGGAGCATTCACGTAGAATTCTTCGTTATTGGACTGTTAAAGGTGAAAGCAAAGAACCGGTCACGAAATTTGATCGGAATTCTTAATTAAGATTCAGAAAAGGCAAGAAGAAACGTATGTGTTTTAATAAAAAGCAGTTAAACAATTTTTTTTCACTATTGTGATCGATTTATGACCACCTTGAGCTGCAACAACATCAAATTAAAAATGTGAATAAAATTGGTCTGCAGTTAGTTCTCAGCAGTCAAATCAAAGTTCTTACCCTGAAACTGTCACAGCAATTGCTCGTAATAATTCTTTTAGTATTTATGAGAAGACGAAATATGGGTAGCAAATGTGTATGTAACTGCAGAGGTTTTCTGAAGATTCCTGCAACTTTTCAATCAGTTCTGGTCTTTAGAAGAGCCAAATTATTATATCTTCCTGTTCACCACATCATGCTCTCAAGCTTCTGAACAAAGGTTTTATCAAGTCCCTAAAGGCGTACTGGAATGAGGCTGATGACAGTTTCCGACGACAGTATCTGGTAAATCTCTTGGTAAACTTTAATTTCAGAAACTCTTTTCTAAGCACGGTAGTTACAATTTCACTATATCAGGAACTGTATTTGTGTCCAAAGATCACGTTACATTCGTTTTAATACGTAGATAAAATTTGTTTTATCCCTGACAGTTTTTAAGTGAGAACATCCATTATAAAATCACCTGCCGAGATAACAAAAGCATAAGTGGAAATTAACATTAAATTTGCTATGTACACCTTGACAGTTTATACCTGAAAGTATTGTTTCTTTTTCACCAAAAATGTTATCGTTAGTACCCAGTAGTACTTTGCAATTGAAAACATGGAGACGGCATACTTCAATAAACTTGTCAAGTAACCTTGCCTTAAATTATATTTGCGAAAGAAGCCATTATCTAAACAGAACTAAGTGTAACGAACTTCATCAATATTAATTTAGTAGGAGCTGTATAAATTATTAAAGTGCTAATATACATAGCTATGACATTTGCTCTGTATCTGTACTAACTAATGCAAAACTAAATTCGTGGCAATCTAAACTCACCTACATAATTCTGTTTATAGTAATAATTATAAAATACTTTAACGTTGGCATTAGTTTAGAATTTTTTTAAATTTCTTGATACTTTTATGAAACAATAATAATTGACTTTTTTGCACTTTTAGAATATCAGGCAAGTACAAGGCCAAGAAAATTATCTAGTAGCAAACAAGACCAGGTAACTTCTAATAGGGTAATTTGTAAATACTAAATTACATCTTTGACAGCATGTCAAGTGGCAATAAGAAACCAACGCACAATTTAAATTACTGGATTTTACGTAAATAGCATAGAATTTCACAATTAATTTAATTACATAACATAAAACTGCTAATTAGCAACAGCAGTGTTAATTTTATAATCGCCCACGCAGTTGCGTCATTACAACTTGGTAACTCTAAACTTGATATTACTAATTGTAAGAAATAACAACTCATCCTGTATGGAATTATAACTTTGTTTTAACTTTAATGATTACTAAAATTCAAAATAGCTATAGTTTTATTAAAGCTAAAACACACTAGTCATAATAACAGAAGAAAATCTACATACAAAGTCTTTTTATTATAGTTTACGATTAAGTCCTAAACGTCAACAATTTTCTTTGATTAAAATTTTCCTAATAAAGTTAGACCAAGGCCTTTAATTTCCATATTTGCATTTTATTTTGACAAAGAATATTTTAAGTTATTACTAAACTTTGATGTTTTTTATTTTACATTCTTCTGTAAGCTAATTTCACAATAAATAAATTCCATAGAACGACCTAGTTTCTTTTTCATTTTTGTTAGCAAACATAAAGTTTTTATGAATCAAGACATTTCCTGAAAATCACTTTTGTTTACTTAAAAAAGTAAAATTAAATTATTTTGTCCTTGTAGATGAAAATAACTGACAGATTAATGCATTTAATGTTTTCCAATTTAAGTTGGTAACACAAAGTGGTTTTAAAATTGGGATACGCGCAGATAAATTTCCTTTAAATAAGCGTCCCCTTTACCTCTCTTTAGTACTTTTGTAAATAACAGCTGGTTTGAATATAAACTCAGAAATGTTTAGGAATCTAAAAGAAACGTGGAAAGGGTGAATCCACGTAAATATTCCATATTCTAGTAAATGAACTTTGGTAGGAATAAACACTCCTGTATTTTTTTATTTACATTTCCCATTGACTTCTTCCTTTTCTTTATTTATCAAAAATTTTTTATTTCTCCTTATGATGTACGGGTTTCGACTTAAATAATTTATAGAGTTAATGAAATTTTTAGGAACAATAGATTTAATTGGGGACAAATCTGGTTTTTTCTGCAAGCAATTATTGATTTCTATTGATGGTTTTTACTGCTGTTTGACGAGACACTTTAAAGCATCTGAAATAAATATGTACCTCTGATCGCTTGTAAAGTAAAGATATCCTCTTCTCATTCATAAGAAGACAGGTCCTAGTTATCATAAAAATCAAATAAATCTTTGAGACCAAAGAGCCTTCATTAATTGCGCAAATGCCATGGACAATAAACTAACAACAACTTAATTATTTTGTGTCTAGTGTGATCATTTACTCTAGGTTTCGGGTAGGTTTTCCCAGCACACAGTCGTCCTTGTCACAGGTTTATATCGGCGTTGTTATCATCTGACTTGCAACTGAAGCAGTAATAGAACAAATTCAGAGTTTCTTCATTGCTGCATTACTTCATTGCTCTGCTGCTGTTTGACTAGATTCCAGAACACACCAAACACAGTGTCTCTTCGTTATCTTCATCGCTACTTACTCCTTTCTATCTTTTGTTTCTCTTACTCTTCTTCTTTGCACATTTCTTTGACGTTACTTTTTCATACTTTGCTGTTCTGCTAATGCATTCTTAACAGGAAAATCGGTTAATATTGCTCTGCTTCTTTTTCTTTAATTTAAGGTTGTTTTTTTCTGAGAAGCTTTAGGAGATGGTCGTAAAGTTTCAAGTTTAAAATCGAGGGGAGGATTTTTGCTAATGCTGAAATTGGGCTCTAGCTTCAGGAATTAGATTTTTGGATTTTCTGTTACAATCGCATCAACTTCATTCTGAATAGGCAAAATAGGAGACGAAAAGAATTGCTAGTCAATTCTAAATTTGCCTGTAACATAAAACAATTTAAAGTTTATATCTGTAAAAATATTGCTGTTAAAAGAACATACACTACTCACTGGAAATCCTAACATAACATTCTGAACACTAAGCGCTACTAGCAAACTGACTTCTGATGGTACGTCGTATTAGTTTTTCCGGACTAATTCTTAATCCAATCATCATTTTCTTTGCAAAAATCTGAGGTATTAATTAAAAGATAAGACTCATTGTTATCTAATAACAACAATAGTAGACGTTCTTGACTGCAGCAAGTTTGTTGAACAAAGTCTTGTACAAAAAAAATAAAGACAGTCTTCATTCAATCGGCCCGACGGGTTTGCGCTGTTGATCCATTTATTAAAATCTTTATAGTTTCTTGCTAACAGAAGCTGCTAAGCAAACCTGTGACACTATTCAAATTAAGAAGAACTGGAAACAAACTTCATGGTGGACAAATGAAATTAAAATGGAAATGGAATTTAAGAAACAAAAATGGAAAACATTCCTACGAACCAAAATGCACAAGATTACAGTATTTATAAGACGCAAAGGGCCAAAATGACAAATTTGATACAAATGGGTAAGCAACAAAAATCGTCAGATTTCATATTATAAATGGAAACTCACTGTAGAAAAAACAAAAAACTGTTTTATAAGACTGAAGAATTTAAACAAGGCTCATAGCAAATAAGCAGTAAATAACCTTTTATCAAAAGACGAACAAAAAAAAAGATGAAAATATTCAAAGATTATTGTGAAACTCTATTAAACCTTCACCACTGTTGCAAATACATGTTACAGATACAGAAACAAACGAGGGAGACCGAGCGGAAATCACATAGCAGAAAATAATAACAACAATCCGAATATTGAAATTAGGAAAAGCAAATGGGTGCAACAATATATTTAGCTCCCGAAATGGTTAAGTTTCTACAAAAACAATACTCAGGATTGGACAACAACAATGATAGTTCCAGTGTTAAAGAGAGGTAATCCTAAATCTTGTGATACTTACAGGGGAATATCATCATTGAGCATCTCAGGAGAAATATGTTAAAGGAGTTTAGAACTACGACTCAGGAAATCAGTAGATAAAGACCTAGCGAAAAATTAATAAGGTTTCGAACCGGGAAGAAGTACGCAAGATTTAGTATACACATTAAAGCAAATCGCAGAAAAGACCGTAAAAAGAAATGGACAAGTACAGGGTTGGCGCAAAATGGGAGTTATAGCTGAAATTCGTTATTATTTTTATTTTAATATTTGAATATTGTAGACAAGATTTTGGAAATTTAATATGGAACGATACACAACAGAACAACGAACAAAGATTATCGCATTTTATTTCAGAAACCAACGGTCAATTGTATTGATGCGGCGTGCCTATCGTCGATATTTTAGTGTGGGGGTACTACCGACAGTGCCAACAGTAAATCGTCTGGTTGCAAATTTTCGACAAAGAGGGTCAGTAAGAAACCTTACTGATACCGGAAGACCACGTATGGCGCAAAGGGATGACAATATTCAACATGTACTGAGTTGAGCCGAACGTCGCGACTCAGGCGGAGATCCCTTCAGAAGATTTTGACTGCATTGCACGTATTCCCATATAAAGTCTAGCTTGTGCAGAAATTGAAGCCGACAGACTACCAGCAAAGGATTCAATATGTCATTTCGTTGAAGCAAAAAGCAGAGCAGAATCCCAATTCATCCACAATTTGGTAATGAGCGATGAAGCCCATTTTCAATTAAATGGCTTCGTTAATAAACAAAACTGCAAAATATTGGCCACGGAGAATCCAAGAGTAATTGATTATCGAAACTTTCACCCACTTAAGTGTACTATTTGGTGCGGTGTATCGTCGGAAAAGATTATTGGCCCATACGTCTTTGAAAATGAAGCCGGTGATGCAATCACCATTAATTCTGCTCAATATTGAGCAATGTTGGAAAATCTTTGGAGGTCAGCTGTACAAAATTATCCACAAATGTGGTTTTAACAGCACATACAGCACAAAACGCAATTGCAGTGTTACGGGATATCTTTGACCAGAGCATTATTTCGCGCAATAGCAACTTATAACTTTAATTGGCCTCCGCGTTTACCGAATTTTACCGCTTCTAACTGTTTTTTTTGGGCTTAATAAACCGGCAACTATCCTCCAACTGAAAACCAATATCCCCAATGAAATCCGTGTTAGAACACCTGATATATTGTGAAAGGTAATAGAGAATGTGTTGAAAAGGGTGCGAATGTGCGAAGCAGAAAATGGTCACTATTTGCGGGACGTCATCATTCGTGTTTAGTAGAATTAAATGTAATTTACTACAAAATAAAAAAGAAGTTATAACGAATTAAAGCCATAAAGCTCATCTTTCGCCACCCTGTATACTCGTATTTGGGTTTATTGATCTCTATAGCGCTTTTAATCGAGTCCCAAGACAGATCATACGGAACTCCTTAGTAAACAAAAAAGTCCCTAAGAATCTAACGAACGCTATACAAAGTTTCTGTGATGGAGATAAAACAGGATATGTTACACAAGAAAATAAAACATCAGAACCTGTTGAGACATGAGTTGGAATACGACAAGGTAAAATACTAAGCCCCCTCCTGTTTATTATAGTAATGGATAAAATCATGAAAGAAAGTAGTTAGTTAACTAAAACGCTTAGTTGGATATAGACACATATAGACCACACAACAACTCAATAGCATTTGCGGAAGACCTTGTAATACTAGCACCTTCAGCAACGTATCTCAAAGAAAATTCTGCAATCCATAATCAATTACACAAGGTAAGAAGACTAAAAATCAACGTAGATAGAACTCAGTGATGAGCATACTACACACAAATGACTTGAAAATTGAAATAAAAGTCGAAAAGCTAGATCAAGTAACAGGACAAGAAAATCCTGGAACAACACAATAGAAATTTAAAAAAAGTAACAAAGATTTCAGACAAGCCAAACGATTAACAAGGAAGACAAGAATAGAGAAGAGCTTACACAGTAAATCCATTATAAATGCAAACTAAGACAACGATATATTGTAAAGTTTAGATTTACTATGTAAGTGGTATAGGTCTTAGCAAAGAAAAACATAAATGAAGAAATGGAACTTTTTTTAGCCGACACTGTAAAAGCTGAAATAACTGCTACGAGGACATCAATCTACTTTATTTTTCATTGGGCAGCAACAAATTGGTTGTGGCTTCTGAACAGTATGTCTATATGTTATTTTCTACAAACTTGAATCGACTTAAAACTTTTGCAAAATTATCAAGAAAATACATTGACATTGTAAGAGTTGAAGTTGATCGTTCGAACAAGACTGGTTACTTCTGGTTGTATAACATGTTGATGCATAAATATCTTTAATCAATTTTTATTAAAAACTGAATCGTTTGGCCATGACTGAGAATTTACCATTCAAAAAATAGCGCCCTAAACAGCTAATTTACGTGTTCCTGCTAAAGTCAATTCAAAGTGGTAGATGCCAATAGCTCGCTGCACATATTAACAAATGTTGCCTTTTTTCGAACTGTGAACCGTTTTCAATTTCTGAACATATTTTGTTCATGAGAAAAAAATGAAAGAAGCTTTGGTAGTCAAGAAAAGCGAAACTTTTGTTGAATAGAGTTAATTGTTACGGTGACAACTAGCTCCGAAGATTGACAAAATTTGTACCCGTAACACTTTAAAAATCAAAGCAAACCCATTAAACTTTACACACGTGAAATCAAAATACTCGTAATTACTTTTAAAAAGCCAAATAAATTTTAATTTTAACTTTGGATATTATTGGTGACACTTTTCTGTTTTTCAGTTAACAGTAACATTAATAGATTTATAAAAAGTGTTGAGGAGTTCCTGATTTACCCTTCTTTTCTAAATAGAAAATTAGTGGCGACCTGAAGTTATTTAATTTTCTGTTATGGTACTGAATTTTGAAATTGTTCTAAATTCAGTTAGAACCAAGGTTTACTCCTTCTTCCTAGATATATTGGAGTTGTGTCCATGAATTAATATCAGCAGACAGCAAATTATTTTCTTTGATGATGCAAAACTTTTGATGTTTTACTCTTTGTTATAGGTTAAATATCTAATTTGATTTTAAATATATCAAAACCAAATATTTGAATTTGAATCTGTTTGTTTCTAGGACTTTTCAATAATTCCCTAGAAATAGTAAACGTCACAGATTTTATTACCTCCTGCTCAAACATAAAATATGGGTCATAGAGCAAGATAACTAACAAAGTTAGGTTTACTTTCCAAATATGTTTGTTCTAAAGAACGAAACACTAAGGGGATACTTTAATTACGGTTTGTTTTCTCTTCTTCCTTTGTTTAATATTATGTTATTCCCCATAATTTTTCTGCAGTACAATTAAAAGAGGTACGAACAATACAAATCATTTTTGAATCTAACTTTCTTTGCCAGAGGGTTATATAATATCTACTTCAGAATTTTGAACACTTTTACAAGTCCTTTAACTGTTCAAAACCGTCTAGAATTACCAAAGGTCGGATATTTGATACAAAAGTTTACAGAACAGAAAGGTAAATCTGTCTAATGTTTAGTATTTAAACAAAAGGTTTTAAGCAAATCCTGTTAAAAAGTTCACGGTCTGCCCTTTGTATACACTTATAATATAAATTGTCTGGGCTAACCTGTCAGAAATATCATGTGAAACAAAGCTGAAAGCTCGTTGAAAATGTAGAGTAGCGAAACTCTTGGCAGGTGTCAGCAGTTTGTTTTTTATTGAAAATGCCTTCATATCGCAAATTGCTTCTACCTCAAACAAAAAAAAAGAGAAGATTTTGACTTACAATTTTCTATAAAAACTAAACTTCTGTTCTCAATTCGCTACCTTTTCCTGTATAACTGCGGGCAACATCTGCAAAAAAGGGGATTAGATTTCGAAGGTTCTATATATACGTCAATGGTAGCATATATTGCCATGTTACATGTCAAAACCGGTGCTTGTGCACTGATACCATTTTATATTTGCGATTTATGACTTACTTCTCAGATATCAAAGTAAATTTGAAATATTTGAGTACCGGAATCGTATAAATTTGATATTCTTTTAGGAAAACTTCACCTTTTACAATAAAATTCAACAAATTGATCCCTACAACAATGCTATCGTAAATTATTTCGTGAAAATATAACAGAAAAGAAAATTAATTACATTATCAAACGCTGATGAACTCGAAATGTAAACATCATTTCGACAAAATGTTGTTAAAATGTAAATTTCTTCATTTCATTATGCTACTGTTTTATTTAAAAAGAGGTGTGATCAATACTGTAATTTATTCTGCGAAGATGTTTTAGATTTATTATATGAAAACCGGAGACCGTAAAGAGGAATTTTCCAGCTCTGTGCGTAAGAATAGAGGGTTTTGCTCTAACGCCTGGTACTTGGTCTGCCTTTATTGTCGCCACTGTTTCCCACTATTTACCCTTAAGTACTCAGTTTGTGAACTAAATAAAATTTGTGTTAATTGTAATGAGTCTGACAAACAAACATGTTAACTTTTGAAATTATTTTTGATTTAAAACGAAGCTATTTTTCGTTTTTTCAAGAAACTGTTACAAAAATGTTTTCTTATAAGTTAGGGAACATCAAATTGTATCACCAGTAATCATCCTAAAAGTTAATCAACTGTGTAAATGTAATAACAACTTCAACTCAAAGATAATTAATTTTTTTCAACCATTCACATAAGTAAACAACTTGGAAGTTTCACAAGTATCTTCCTTATACCTCCTACAACATCCCATGCTCCCTCGTGCGTAGAGTGTGTTAGATAAAACAACAATTGGTCAGAAGTGGACGAACCGTTTTAATTAGTTGAGAGCTCCATAATTTGAGTACTGAAGTACTTAAAGTGCTGCACAAGCACTGATACTACTCTGTAATTACTTTATTTTCTTTGTTCGCACATTTCCTGAGACATCCACTTGTTTTTTCTTTCTTGTGCTTTTTAAATATCCTAGTGAAATCGCCTATAAAAACTAACATACTCGGAAATCACGAGATATATAATTGCTGGAAAAGAAACGCACCAGAAAGAGAGCGAAAAAGGAATAGCTTAGGTGAAGAAAACCCTTTGAAGTGACACCGCCCCAACTACATGATATATTTTCTGTTTGAACCGCTTTTTTTTGAAGTTTTACTTAACCCCAAATGCTCAAGTGACAACGTTATTGAATTTCTCCAAATAAATCTGTTTGCTTCGCTTCTTCTCATTCCCGTGTAATAAGGTAAATATCGTTTAGTCAAATCTGAGCCTCCCCACTTAATTAATAACGAAAACTTTTGTGAATTTACAACACTTCAATAATGAATTGAAAACCGCCGACAGAGTTATTGTAAAACCAACAATACCATTGAACTGAATCGAAAACGAAGTTACGTTTGTTAAAATAAAAATTGTAAAGGCGATGGGGATTAACAAACTACAGTGCTTTCAGAGTCATAAAGTGGGTACTTTTCAAAATGGGACGGTACTAAATTTCAAGTGTCGAAGCGAATGTTGTTATACCACTCTAATAAATCACCAACCACTGAATAAATTGAGGCCTAAAAAATCGGACTTACGCATAAAACATGTTTGAACAGAATTAATTTGAAATTTTGAGTTATTTTTAGCCGTTAATTAAATTACATTTAAAAAACAGAACTTAACAGTAAAATAGAAATGCGTTTTAATTATAGTCAACATTAATTTGTTTCTTTATTGAAAGCGACCTACTTCTTAGGTTCGTTGTAGTTTTCATTTAGAATAAAAATCAATGGTCGGTGCGGAAAGCTCCGAATTAAAATCATATATTTTCATTTAACAAGGTTTCGTTGTATTTAACTTAAATAGGGTTTATAAATTAGTAGGATACTCGAGGATTTTATTGTTCAAATAGAAATCTGTTTTGAAATTCACTCTTTTAGAAACAAACGTTAATGATTAAAACACTTACATAAAACGGTAAGTGCTGGTTTCTACACTGCAATGAACTCACTCACCAGTTTCATTTAAGAATCTTAGTTTGAAAAAAAAAAAAGAATTTTCCGTTAATTTTAACAACCCGCTAAAGTATTTATTTATAATTAGTTGCGAATTTTAAATAAAAGCTGATAAATATTAATTTAACTTTAAATTCAAATGGTCTCACTAGAACTCCCGTTAATGTCAGTAGTAAATTACAATAGTACATCTTGAATTTAAAACAAACAGCAACAATAATAAAATTAATTGACTCTGAATATTCAGAGTACCTATTAGCAAGACAATTTGATAGTGTCTTGATTCATAATTTATTTTTTCTTCAAAGGTGCCGATTCTAAACCTTCTTTAATAGCTTACATTAAAGAAACACAGTTCTAATGTTCCAAGTTACATAGCTTGTGATGTAAGGATATCAGAACTGTAATTTCCGTGAACATTTTATTTCTTTTTGCCTCTGCGACTTTTAAACAGGTTTGTTTTTTGGTTAAGAAGGTCCTTCTGAACTTTTTCAGTCATTCGTTCCCAAAACGAAAAAAAAAGCAATAAATTCCTATTTGTCGTTTGTACAGTACTAAAGTGAGTCAAAGGAATTATTAACAAACAGTGCACAATAATCAGTGCAAAACTGATTTACAGTTGATTGTTTTGCATATACAACTTGTTTTGCTGTTTACTATACTGAAAGTTCCCCAATTATCTGACGTAACCTGTGGCGGCCATATTAGACCAATGGTGCCCGAAAAATATAAAATACTTTGATGTCTGCCTGAGAAAAGGGCGATAAAAAAATTTGTTTTAGTAACAAGGTAGCTGATAATTCATGTTTTTCACGTTTTTTTTTTGTGAAACGCTAACTGTGATAATGCAAGAAAGAAAGGAGTCATTTGCATTATTCTACAAGGGCGTTGGCCGTTTGACGCGAGAATAAAAATTTTGGTAAGGACAAAAAGCAATTTGTACTTTACAAAAATCAAATTTCTGTTATAGTATTTACTGCCAAGTAAAATCATAAAAAAATAGAACAGTTGCTTGCTAATACAAGAACCATATCATCTTATAACAAATTTTGCATTTTACTGTTTTCGACGTAAGCAGCTGATTTGCAACAAAAATGGTTTTGGGCAGCATTTTCCAGTAAACCAGCTTGATTCAAATTTTTCCCGCTATTATTTCTAAGTTCATTAGTAATCTTACATGGCAGTACATCAAGGCGTAGATAATAGACTTCAAGTTATAGAACTAAAGCACTAAAGATGTTATTAAGTCAAATCAGTTTCGACGTCTTTCTAAATTTCGAAAGACCGACGTAACATTTTTGAGTAGAAATTTCAAGGAGTTGACCAAAGAGCGAAACTCTGATGGACTAGATAATGTATCCACGCTTTTATTCTACATGTTTTCTTTAACTAAGGCAGCAAGAAAACAACAAAATCAGCTTTGAAAAATTGAAAATGAAACTATAGAGTCACGATCAACTTTTTCGACAAAAGACTAAATGTTAGTAGGCAAATGTTCAAATTGAAAGTATTGCATTGACTGAACTTTCTAATGAAAAGAGCATAAAGTATAATGAGATGTATTGTAACTAGCCCGTTTTCGCAATTGTTCTCTAGACTTTCTTGAGTACCACAGCAAATAATTTCTTTAATATCTAAATCAATTTCCAGCAGTCTAACATTTTTTTTAAGGAAAAATGAGATGCAGTAACGGCATTATTGAATTTCTTAATAGTATTGCAATATCGCTGTTGATATTTGAAAAAGTAAAACCAAAAATACTTCTTAGGGTTCGTACTCTCTCACTCTCTTCTGCCAATTTCTTGGAATTCCTTTATAAGCTTTGTGAGCAGCCGAGCAATTTGGTTGATATTCTTGTATTATTCTCAAACTGTTTTAGAGCAGTCTTTAGTTGTTGGGTCTGTCTGACGTTATCAATGTTACTATTTACAAAGCCATAGAATTGTAACTCTTGTTTATTATTTATTTAATTTTTTTATCTAAATTGGGCATTAACCGTAGTGTTATATATGGATCTGAAAATTTGATCCTAGATCAGAAAAGTTTTCTCTTAACTCTAGGCTTTCGGTATATCGATTTGAACTATATAAAGTGTATCAAGGCACCTGTCATCACCGTTATATACTATCATACTATCCGCTTTGATTATTTTCTTTAACCTAATGGAATGAAGAATGGAATCTATAACGATAACAAATCTTTCATGCACCTGCAATGGTTAGATAGTACACTTGAACATAGAGTTCGTCTGCTCTTCTTTATTTTTAGAAACAATCATAAAATAATGCTCATTTTGCATAACTCAAGCTCTTAGAACTTTTTAAACTTTTTTCTAGAATAATTGTTTTTGATTAAACCTTACGTTATGTTTGGAACAAATCTGAAGAAGATCTTTAAGTATTTTGGCAGTACTTTAGAGATAATTATTATATAACGGAATTACAACTTGTCTTCCTCTGAATGTTCATTAAAAAAACTATACTATTATCTACCCCTGTTTTGAATACCTCTCGATACGTACTGCTCTTAGAAGCGTATTAAAAATTGGTTTTGTAAAGATTTTGTTCATTGTTTTATTATTAAAATCCAATTGTCTCAACTAGCTACTGTTTCAAACAAACAATTACCATATATCCAGTCAACTATAATAAAAATTAAGCATGCAATAAAGTAAGATAAGACTTTGCAAAAGGACTATCACTACATTGTTGAGGTTGACTAGAAAGACTTACTGCAGAGAAAATTAATCTTTAAACCTGCTCTAACCAAACCAACACTCTTAGTTTGAGTCATGGATTTATACTACTAAATTCTGAATTTAAATAATAGTAAACTAATTGCGTAATTTTGTTTTACTGCTGCATAGTAAGCATTAAACAATAATTGGCCAGACTACTGTTGGTGGCCAATGTAGCACAATGTAAACTTTGCCAAACAAATCCAAGACAAGAGATAGCTATTGACATCTACGTAAGACACTATAAGAGACCTATGTTACGACTCTACCAAAGCAACCAATCAGGGTCAAAATAAAATATTTATTTATGAAGGACTGCTCTCAAGCTTGATATCAGATAATCAAACACAAGTTGAATATTTCTCATAAGTACTGAGAATTTTGTGTACAGAATGGTATTTAACATTTGACAACGGCACCTTTTCAATCTTTCCCTAATGAGAAAGCAGAACATTTTGTCAAACCTTCTAGATAAGTTACGTTACTATTTAATTTAAACCACTCGTGAGAGTCATCTTGATTCTAGACACTTTATAATATTATCAAGAAAACTGAGCATTTTCCAAATTACCAAAAGCGTTGCTCTTACTACTATTTTCTCAGTAACACTATCTATATCATCTTTATACAACTTGCACGTTCATTGTAATTTTGTACTAGGCCACGCTATTAGAATGAAGTTGAACAATAGTTGCATTCTCAAGACATAGATCAGTTTGGGAAAAACAGTGTGTTACTTGTAACAGAAATTAATTTAAAATGAAAAATGGTAAGGCCTTTGTAAAATAGTGAATCACGGTGGAATCCAAGAAATCATTAGCTATTTTTCAACAGTTAAGCTTTTCAGAAGCAATAAAAATACTCTTATCTAAATCAAACCGGTATTCACAATATTCCTCCAGAAAAAACTTTTAGAATACCATAAAGCAAACGAATGTAGTGATATCAGATATAGTAGACGGTAGAAAAATGCCTTTTTAATAAAAAATTACTATAATCCAGTCAGAATAGACATTGAACATCGCCAAAATTCCGATGGAGATGAAACTTAGTGCAGATCATAGATTTGAATGAAATCAAAAGTCCCCATTGATTCAGTCGTTATTAAAATTTTATTCAAGGTCAAATGTCATAAAAAAGGCTTTTTTGCAAATATTTCTTAAACGGTAGATTTTATTGTAAAAATAACAATAATCAAATTTGTAGATCACACGATTCTCCACATAAAAGGTCCCTCTACTCTTTTTCCTACCATTTCAAAAATTGTAAACTCAAATATACATTGCTATGCCGCATGCATATGTCATGGAACGTTGAATACAAGTAAAAATATCTACCTATTGATGTACGTATGTTCATACCATAAAATACAAACTGTATTCAAACAGAAAGTCGCGTTAACTTAAGTCATGAGCATCCCTGCTATATAGCCTTGAGAAGCATCTGTCGGTTACTCTATCTAATTGAGTCTATTGTGTGACGTATAGTGGGTCGTATACTTGCTTCGTGTCGGAAAGGCGTAGGCAACCAAAAAGTAAAAGAGATACTGCTAGTTTTGAGTTATTTTTCCCAGTGAACGATCGTGCTTATTCAAAGTATTTTTTGATTTCAGTTTGTGCTGTTAAATAAGTTTTCGAAAATGTCAGAAGTTTGCTTCATTTTTAGTAAACCTTTGATTGAAAGTAAAATAATTGTAGTTGAACGTGGTATAAAGACTTTGATAGTTTGTAGAGTTGAATGAAATGATGCAAACGTTCAATAATTAGAAAGCGAAAAATTTGTTACAATTCAAGATCAGTGACATAAAAAATACACTCGAAAGATAAAAAAACAACAAATACATATATATTCATCACACTGTTTGACTTCATATCCAAAATGTAAAGCTAATATCTTATTTTTACATGCAATCGATTCGTCTCCAGACATCATTCTTAGTAATGGGATTCGTTTCCTTCTTATTACGTACGAAGCTCTGAAAAACATTGATTCTATAATACAGATATTTTAGTTTCGTGGAGTACCCGGACTAATCAAGTCGTACAGCTATCCTGTCTTCCTCCAACATCTAATGCTGTTCATCAACATTTATATCGAACTTACCATCAAGTATGGCTAGGTAATAATCTGAACCCTGAAAACTGGGGATGGGTATTGAGTATTAACGGTTTAAAGGCAATTCATACTTTACTACCGCCTGCTCCTCAAATACTACTGAATACAATTTTTTTGTAATTGCAAAAAGGGTTGCAATTATAATTGTAGATGCAAAGAAGTTGGTTTGTTTTGTTCAGCAGACGGCACTCGTGTTCCAGTGTTACATCAAATACATCAGATGGTTTGCTTATAATATTAATGAAGAGCTTTCAGATCCATGCTGTTACTTAGAAAAAACAACAGAAATCCAGCGACTAGAGAAAGTGGATAAAGAAGAAAAAGAAATAATAAAAATCGACTTGAAAGGTAATTAATGATAACACCACATTTAAAAATTTACACAACCAATTTTTTACAACAATTACAACAATATTTTTTTAACAATAAAAATCTCTTTTTCTCTCTTTAAAATAAATTGTGGACTAATTACTGGGTCATACCACATAAAAAAATGCTCCAATCACTCTACCTCAAAGGTTATGCGGAAAAAAGTGCATAATACGAGAAACATAAATTTGGCAATTTTTGAAATCGTGATATCTCACGAATGATCATTCCTAGGAAACAAGTATAAGGACCGTTTTTGTAGAGCATCGTTTATCTGCAACTTTCATTACTACTATTTTTACAATAAAACTTATCGTTTAACACGTTAAGCACAGCGTGGTATTGAAAATATGCCAGGGTTCTTGAGCATTTGGGGACGGTGAGGTCTAGTGTAAGACCACGCCCGCACTGAGCATTTAGTCGGCGTTAGTTTCTCAACTATGAATAAAAACGGACAAAGGGTTATTGAAATGTGTATTGATAACAATCTAGTAATTAGTAATTCAATGTTTAAACATAAACACAAAAATAGACGAGAGTAGAAATAAGCAGAAACGAAAGATGAATCATAGATTACTTCCTTGTACAAAACAATATTGAAGATTCATAAACGACGTAAAAGTATCCAGACAACCACAAATTAAAAAGGACCACTTGCTAGTAAAAATAAAAATGAAGACGGCAGAAAAAGTAAAAAAAGTTAAAAGAAGGGACATAGTGAAATAGAAGGTAAAGGGACACAAGCTCAAAGATGAACCATGCAGCCAAAAGTACCACGCTCTTTTGAAAGAAATGATACAAAACCAAAGAGTCAAAGAAGACAAATAGAACCAGTTAAAGAAGACAATACTAACAGCAGCTGAGAAGTGCTGTCTTACATCTAGAGTGACAAACAACAATGTAAAACGAACAGAATTGTAGACGACGGAAATTCAAAGAATCATAAAAGAGAAGAAAGTAACGTAGAAAAAATACTTTTCGACAAAATCATTAGAGGATTATCGGAAATATAAGGTAAAAAAGAGTCAAAGAGGCAGTTAAACGAGCAAAAGAAGAATCGTGAAAGAAATTTGGTCTAAACATGACAGAAAACTTCAGAAAGAACCAAAAATTATTCTACGGAGTTATAGACAGTTACCACATAAAAAAGAATATTAAGGACAAAGATGGAAATTTAACCCCAGAAGAGGATAAAATAATGGAAAGATGGAGACATCATTTTGAAGAGACTGCAGAGGGGAACAAAACCAGAACGATGAAAGCCCGGAACAACCAAGCGGCATATCACCAATATCAACAGAAGAATTGAACGTGGAGATAGGAAAACCAAAAACTGGAAAACCAGCAGGATACGATGAAATAACACCAGAAATGATAAAGTATTTGGATAATACAGGCATAGAGATGTTTAAAGACCTACTTAACGCAATAATCAAAATCGAAAAACACCGAAGGAATGGAATAAGGGAATCATTCTGCCGTTACACAAAAAAGAAGATGTAAGAAATTGTAACAACTATCAAGTTGTAACGCTAATGGACGTACCAATAAAAGTTCTAGCAAGGATAAACGAAGGGAGAATTAAAAACAGACGATTTATTGAAAGATACAGAATTTGACTTCAGAAAAGGCAGGAGCACACAGGATGACATTTTTATAATAAAACAAACAATAGAGAAGAACATTGAAAAAATAAGAAGGGGCATATTTGTTTCATAGATCTTGAAAAGGTTTTCGGCAGGATTAGGAGAAGCAATGTATGGAGAAGTCTAAGGAACAGAGGGATATATAAAGAAACTACAAGTTATGTACCATAGAACCAGGAATATCGCAAGAACAAACAATGAAAAATCCAATGAGTTTGAAACAAAAGAAGGATTAAACAAAGATGCGTGCTCAGTCCATTATTATTTTCAGTGATAGTGGATGAAGCCATAAAGAGAGCTAAAAAGAAGATGAAATCCTTGATAATAAGATACTGGAGATTGGAAGGAGTAAGATTGAAAGAACCTCTGTTACAGATGATATGGTGATAATTGCAGACTCGTAAAGAAACCTACTAGAAAACCAACAACATCGAGAAAGTATCGGAAATTAAGTGTTTGGGATCGATAATAGAAGGAAACGATAGGCAACACAAAGAAATAGCAGATAAAGTGGGAAAAGTAGGGAGAATGTACAACATGCTAAGAACACCAAAAAAGAGATCTCCAAGGAGATAAAAACGAAAATGGTGCAAATAGTTATAAACCCAACTTTTAAATACATCAGCGAAAAGTGGACACCGACAAACAAACAGAAAGTAGAATAAATGCAGCAGAAATGAGAATCTTGAGGAAAATCGAAGAGAAATCTAAGATGGACAGAAACGAAGTTTTTCGTGAAACACTATAGATGAAACCGATACTAAACACGATACAACAAAGACAACTAGGATGGTTGGGCCATATACAGAGGATTCCAGAGGATAGGCTAACCAAAAGGGTCTTCGTAACCCGCACGCATGGAACAAATAGAAGAAGACCACGCTGGACCTGGCAAGAGGAAGTATAGAAGACAGTCCTACACACTAGATAGATGTACTTAGGATTAAACTTAAATACATGGGAAATGTTGAACCATCTATGATTTTGGACCGGTAATTTTAAGTCACGTTGTCTTGTTTTTCCATACACACAAAAGAACCAGTTTCAAAAGGGTCGGCATATTTTGTAGGGACCATGACCCCTGTTTTTTGGGCTCATTCGATATAGCTTCGAAAGCTCTATCCACTGCTCTAACCATTGTTAATCGTTACAAAAAAGGAATGTCCCAAAAACGGCACCAAAGCCCCGAAAGCCTGACTTGGATGTCAGAAGTTTAAGACCTCGTTGTTCCAAAAGAGGTAAATAGAAAGTGATGGTACTTGCACAGTAGATAAAGCTTTCGAAGCTGTATCGAATGAGAACAAATAAAACCCCTAAAGATTTGTATGCCGACCCTTTTGCAACAGATGACGAGGTGCAAACGTTTTTTTCGTGTATTTTGACTGGACTACCAGTTTAATAAGTAATGCCAATAAAAGAAATTTGATTTTTATAAAACCCCGTGAATCTCATTTAAGGCAGTTCATAATATACTTCAAATTGGCACCCAACGTGGGGCTAATTTAAAATATGCTAAAATTACTTTAAATGAGACTTGGAATTTTAACAATAATAATAATAATAATAAGAAGAAGAAATATAGTAGCCATTTTTCAAACTGTTGTACTTTATGGATTTCGAAATATCCATTAAAGCAATATCTAAGAGAGATAATTATGTATATAATCGTTCAATAGTCAAACAAATAATTATTAGACTGAATTCTGCATGGAAATATTTTTGTCAGTTTTGCGTCTAATGTTTAGTATTATTAGGTGAGTTTATGCCAAAAAAAAGGGAGATGAGCATAAAATTTCAGCAAATAAAGTAACTATATAATACGAAATCAGATAAAACAGAGATAAAATCAGAACTGAAAGTTAAATCTATGATGCATTATAACGTTATGATCACGCCCACAGCTTTATAATGTTTGTTTGTTAAACAATCCCTAGTAGTACAAAACTCTTGTCTACATAGAATCTCACTAGAAACTATGCAGTCTATCGAGGAAAAAACCAACGTTGGTAAAACTGGTTGTATTCAGGTATATACTTCTTGACCATCGGGGTAATTTTAAACTTGTAGCTGCATTTACGAATTCCTAACAATAACGGTACTGCAAGGGGTTGTTTCATTTGTAAGCTTAAGCACGGATTAACTTTAAAGCTATTCTCCGTTGAACTTGCATCCGAGTAAGAAGTATAATTATTATTCTAACGTTTTACTTGTTAATTTGTGCTGTACTGTATGTGCTAAATATGCTGAACATAAAGCTGTTAATAAAATTGTTATTACGTTAATAACTACTTAGTAAGTACCTAAATTAAACATGAAAAGTCATGTTTGATTATGTTGATAAAATTGCGCATGAATAAATGTTCACTGCTTATAATTTTAATTAGTTTACCTTTATGCTCAGTTGTTAATTACGTAATTAAAGTAGTATTTTTAGGCTATGTGCATATATTATGTATGTAATGGCCGCTTTTTTAATTCAAAATAATAAAATTTCGTTACAATTTATACTGAATGTTTTATTTTCCTTAAAAACTTATTAACTAGCTTATTTAACTTATCGGTTAAATTAATTGATTAAATTAATTCAATTTAATGGACTACCTAATTAAAGTAATTAATTAAACTTGGATTTACTTAGTTTTACAGTACAGGAATGAATAAACAAGCCAAAGTGGTATATGAGTAGGCAAGCTAGTTATATACTATGTTGTTTCTGAGAAGTTTAACGTTAAAACAACGTTGACTGCCTATATACTTCCAACACGGAATCCGTGTTTCATTTCCCATTAAAAACTATGTTGGCATCCAATATAGTTCCAACCTAACTGTGCTACTAGGGATTTATGTAATGCTCTATTTTTTAAGTGATTTGTAATTATTCCAATCAATTTTTGTCAACTGTTTCATTACAATATTGTCAGTTAGAACATTAAGGGCATATTTATATTTATCTTGCTGGACCTCACAGCTAATTATTTACTTTTTAATTTGACGGTTTAAGCGCTAAGATTCTTGCGTTTTCCCTAAAACAAGAACCTTACCAAAAAGCAAAGTGATCCTGGTTGTGTATCTAAAACATTAAGGACGATCATATATTTGCTAGACCCAAACGGAGCACTAAACAAGCGAGATACCCCCTAGTTAATCTCAGGATCTGTTAAGGTTTTAAACGGTAGATAGTAAACTGAAAGGAATTAACCAGAAATCTTTCTTACTCAAGATAGTTGAAAGGAAACTTACTCTATTATAATAACTCAAATAATAATAGCATTTTAAAAACTTGTTTATTTACATATTATCATACAATTATAAAAAAATTAAGTTTACATCATTAAGGGTATAGCAACCCAATACAGTAACTTATTATATTCCATTGTCATCGCTCATAGTTGTAATGAAATTTGTCTGGCGAAAACATATTAAAGTCTACATTAAAAAGAACATACAACTAATAACTAACCCACGTAGTAACTATCATTTTGGTGTTATAAACTCTTTATTGCAATTTACTTTCCCAAGTAAAAAAAGGAAACCAAGCCAGGATATATTCTCATAAAAGCTCAAACTCACACAAGTAAAACTCAACAAAACACCTGTGCCTTACCATAACTATGCAGTTTAGTTTTAAATATAGAGCTTTAAAATAAATGTCAATCTTTAACTACTTTATGTAAATCATCTAAAATTGCTTCGGAAACAATTTACACTATCTCACTTGAAAAACTTCTAAAGTGATAAAATTACATTGATTTTTCAATCTTCGCACGTACAATATTGGCTCTATGAACATATCAGTAAGAATTTCATAAACAGCGAATACGAATGGAAATACTTGCTGAAAGTTAAAGTGGCAAATTTTGAATTTTAAACTTTTATGAGGTGAATAACCACTATGTGGTGTTACTGGTGAATAACCTCCTTGATTGATAGTTTTGGTTAGTCACTGCTTTAATAGGATGTTGTTATAAAAGTAGAATAATTAACTGTTATGCTTTGTCACTATTGATCGTTTCTAATTGGATAATGTTGACTTCTGAGTCATGCCAAATTAATTAAAAAAGGAATTGTAGGTATTTCTCAATAATTATTTTTGGGGTTGTCAAAGGTCAACGTTTCTAAACCACACAATTAATGTATTTACCTATTTGGCAGTTTGATGAAAATTTTGTTTTAGACCCTTTCCAGTAAACTAGGAGGACTAATATGACGAATAGAAAATTTCGTCAAGTTCCAATTAGAATAATATCCAATTTGAATATCTTCTTTGAAAACCTGCTCTTGGATTCTTACAGACAAATTTTGTATTCTGTTTCAGATTTTTCATTAATTGCAATAGTTATTTTCGAGAGAAAAATAAATTTTGTATAAACTTTTAGTTTTGGATCAATACCTGAAAAATAGTTAAGTAAACAAACTGAAGGTATCGAAATGGTTGTTTACTTTTACCTAAAATATTTTAATTCAATTCTTTTAAAAGAACTCTAAATAAACGTCGATTAGTATTTTAATTATTGCCCTGTGACTAAAGTGTGTTTTAACTCAAAACGAGGCGAACTCATAGATCTATTAAATTACCACAAAATACTGGGATCTTGATAAAACATAGCAAGTCACTTATAGGGACTTAAAGAAAAAAGCCCAAGGCAAATAAAGGACACACTGTATGGTTGCTGATCAAACGCTTACCAAGATTGTTTGTTTAGCAATATCATGTTTTTAGTGAATTAGAAGAGCAGTTTTGTAGCAACGCGGTCTTATATTTTCGAGAAAAGCTCATAAATAGATCGAATTAAACGCGTTTCAGGTTTTATTAAAATCCGTCTTTGAGAAATATTTAAACATCACTTTTCTTTAAGTTTAGTTTTCTGCTGCATTGAATGATCTTCGCGGAAGCTAAATGAAAAGTAGAGATTTGTTTCCTAGAGCGGTAATAGAAGCGTAGGCCGAGTCTTCCTTGTATTCAGCTGTCCCAAGAAACAAAGAGCGAAGCCTGAATAGGGTTAATCAAAAGTGTCCCGTCCCGAGTCACCATCGTATTCAGCTCTCTTAAGAAGATTAATGGAGAGCAAAGCCCGAGTTGTCATCGCACTCGGCTCTGAGAAAAAGATACATGGAGAGCGAAACTTAACCAGGAGTCGCCGAAGGAGACCTTGCAAGGGGTAACCCAAATATTTACAGTATTTGGCTCTATTGAAGAAGCCGTTGCTGGTCATTGAAGAACAGAACCCGATTGTTTAGCCAGAAACTATCCATTCTTATATTCTGCCTAGTGTGAATTTAATAAAACACTGCTTTTACTAATTTTAATCAAAATAAGTTTCTTTTCCCGTTTTATGTTCCAGCTGAATGTACAATGCTCTTCACGTCTTTCAACTTTATGTTCGACTACAATTATCACTTATACAAAGTATTTTTCTTCTATTATACTAATTTATACGTCAACTAAATATATGTGTGCAGCGCGATCCGTGATTGTATTTAGCTACGCCAAACTCAAAACGTTAATGGATGCCGAAGGAGCTGGCCAATAGAAGAGTCATTTTGAAACAGTTTGGTGTGAACTACAATTCATATAAATCGCTAGGATTTTGCAGTATGTTGTAAACACCAACTATTCCTGTTATAATTTTTTGGCATCTTGGACCTTTTCGGTAAAATTGGAATAATTTAATGTTTACTTTTTAAACAATGTACAAAGTATAATGAAGGATTCTGTTTCCTTTTTGTTTACGTTCACAAAGAAACCTGCAAGAGGTAAAGATGAAATCCTTAATCTAACCATGCAGTATACGAGGGTGGTCTGAAAAGTTTCCGACCTCAACGTGAAGATGGCAGCACTCGTAAATAAAAGCTACTGAATTTCGTTGTTCATCTGTTGACAGTTACTCACCAAAGTTTCAGCCATTTTGGACGCGCAGTTTTTATGCAATAGTCGTTTGAGTGAGTTGATGTGAGTTTTCTTGTGAAAATGGACAAAATCGAATATCGAGCTGTCATTAAATATTTGTTTTTGAAAGGCAATACGCCTTCGCAAATAAAAGATGAGTTGGATTCTGTGTATGGGGACTCTGCACCATCTTTACCACAGTGAAATTTTGGGCTGCTGAATTTAAACGTGGCCGTAAGAGCTTGGGAGACGATGAACGTTCGGGACGTCCAAAAACTGCAACTACCGACGAAAACATCGCCAAAGTTCATCAAATGGTGCTAGACGACCGCCGAATTAAAGTGAGAGAGATAGCAGAGGTTATGAACATGTCAAAAGAACGTGTTTGTCACATATTAAATCAACATTTGGGCATGAGAAAGCTGTCCGCGCGTTGGGTGCCGCGTTTGCTCACGTTAGACCAAAAACGTGTTCGAATGAATATTTCCAACGCTGTTTTGGCGCAGTTAAATCCGAGTTGTGGCGCCGATTAATTACTGTAGATGAAACTTGGATACACCATTATACGCCCGAAACAAAAATACAGTCCAAACAGTGGACTGCAAAGGGGGAACCGGCTCCAAAAAAAGCAAAAACTGTTTTTTCGGCTGGGAAAGTGATGGCGACTGTTTTTTGGGATAGTCATGGAGTTATTTTAATCGATTATCTTCAAAAAGGAAAAACCATTGCAGGAGCATACTATGCATCATTACTTGACAAGCTGAAGGCAGAACTTGCGAAAAAACGGCCACATTTGCAGAAAAAGAAAATCCTGTTTCACGAAGAACCTCAGCGGTTGCCATGGCGAAAATCCACGAATTACGGTTTGAACTGCTTGACCATCCGCCTTACTCACCAGATCTAGCCCCAAGCGACTTCTTTTTGTTGCCTCATCTAAAAATTGCGCTCGGGGGACAAAGATTTTCGTCAAATGAAGAGGCAATCACCTTCGTGAACAATTATTTTGCAGAGAAAAATGCCGAGTACTATTTGGACGGGTTACAGAGATGGAAGCATCGCTGGGAGAAGTGTGTAGAGTTACAAGGAGACTATATTAAAAAATTAAAAAAATTTTCAGAAAAAATGTCTTGTATCTTTGTTAGGTCGGAAACTTTTCAGACCACCCTCGTATATCTGACTATCATAGACAGACAGCTATATTCAAAGACACTTAAGTGCATTAGAAGTTTTAATGAAATTGATAAAAATATTTATAACTTCATATTGTCATTAATTTAGAATAATTTGATCTCCTACTGAGGTCTGCCTTGTGCACCATGCAATTAGAGAATAAAAGGGCCGAAGTGAATTAGTTGCGTCTTTCATTGTTTTGGGATTTCTGAATTTCAGAAGCTGCCTAACTAATTTTAATCATTTTAAAATGCTCAATACTATTGAGTAACTGACCATCATTCCTTTCTTTTAAAAAACATGGTAATTTGATTGCTTGGTGTAGACTATAACATCAAAATTCCGCCATACAGAATTCTTAGTGAGAAGCGAAAGAGGACAATTAAAAGAGTATAAGCTTCTCGTGGTGTATCTCATACACAGAATACATACTTTTTGGTTTTTATGTGGAAGCACTGAAGATTTGTTTATTTCTACAAAAAACATCGCAATCTTCAGGGCAAAAAACCTAAAAAGCAGTACTAGTGCGAAAACAGCCACTATAGTGAAGCAAATACCGTTACGTTTGGTATCTCATGTGTTTTCTGAGATAATTTCTAAAAATCCTAATTTATTGATTAGAAATGGGACAAATTTCCAAACACTAGCTTATGACGCCCTAAATCAACACTGGGAAAATGTTTCAAATACGAAGAAAACACAGTGTTACAAGAAATATTGCAACAGTGACTTCCCCATCAATATAGATTTGAAGTAGGAACGGTATTTGGCTCAGTGCCAAGAAAGGTAAGTGCCAAACTGTTGCGCTACTGGTTAGAATCGCTAATTATTTATCTTAAAGAGCATACAAAGTGCCAGATTCTGAAACATTTTACCGTTCACTGGCAATGGTAAACCAAGAAGACCACTTTTCGCGTTGATTTGCCTTTTAATTAGGGAAGTATATTACGCTAGTGTAATGCGTAAAACTTTCATTTACCTTTAGTTTAAAATCTGTAAACCTCAACTTTAAAACAAAGCACTGTGACGCATCAACTATAATTTAAATGACCTTGTGCACAATAAGATCAAAATTTTTTTACATTTATACCACAGTGAACATTAAATCCACCAAGAAATTCTTTTTCCGCAACGCAATACCTTCAAAAAGAGTTTACATTATTATTACAGATATCTTTAGAACAAGTTTTCGTTCCATTAAAGTAATTACAAAACTCTCTAAGTTGCTGCTTTTTTCGCATCCCCGAATGCTCGTGAATGCTATGGAAATTTAACTTTTGCTTGACATTTCATGTTTTTGTTTTCTACGCTTCGGCAAATCGCAACGAGTAAAATTAACAAAGCGATCATAATTTATTCCTGATAATGTTGTAGAAATTATAATCCATTTAGAGTGAATAAACCGCGAGTAATGCAATTCCCAGCGGTGAACGTGAACTATAAAAATAAGAGCGAGACCACGATTATACAAACAATGTTAATGGAAGCAAAGATCTTTTATCCATATATTTTGAGGCAACGTTAATTGTATTTTCGAACGAAATTGTCTGTTTGGTAATCCTCTGAATATTTAGTGTTTCCCCTTACCCGTGCAACTGTGTGTGCTTGGTGTTTCGCATTTTTAGCGTGGAAACTTGATAGCTGGTGTCAAGCTGTTGAATTTAATTTGGACTATTTCGCTTGCAAAATAAGCTTCTAAATGCGAATGTTGTGTAATCTTGATTTACTTATTTATTTAGTCGGTTGCTCACTTTTGCCGCTTTTTTGCTAAGTACATAATTAAATCCTGTTTTGTGTGACAGCTTTACTCTTTGTTCTCTGTAGAATTTTATACTCATGCGATGCCCACTTTGATATTAGCCATCTCCTATATGATGCATATTAATGATCGTAATTACCGTTCCAGTAAACTACAAAGAGCGACTTACAGCAACGTTTCAGTTAATTATAGGCGATCAGCTAAAAAATAAACCCTGACTATGAAGATAAATTAAGAGGTTACAACTAGTACGGAATAAAAATGTGAGAGCACGAGATATTTCAAATTAAATTTAAATAAATAGCTTTCTACCCAATAACAGTTAAAAGCTAGTAGTTTGATAAAAATCCTTGAAAGCAATCTCGTTGCAGTTTGTGAAATGTACAAAGATATTTTTGAAGCTGTAAAATTAGACATTAGCTAAAACTAAAAAATAAAAATAGTTTGTGCCTTTTAACAAGATTTTAAAGAAATTGTTTTACTGCAATTCTACTTGAAGATAGGCAAGTTATTTTCCGGGGTAATACCGATTGATGCGCAAACTCTTCAGCGTTCTGGGTAATTTAAGAGTTACCCACGGAATCTGATATAATAGTATGTTGAACCAATTACTTTGACTAGCCATTTTTAATGTTATAATAAACTTCTTTCCCCATCGACAATTGTTCTAGTTACCAAATCATATTAAATGCAGTATAAGCGGTTTTTACTATCTTTTATTTTAATTTTATTAAGTTAAATTATTTGGCTGTTACTTTTTAGCTTTGTGTTTGATGGAGGGTCAATTTTAGTTTTATTTAAGAGAGAGTATGATTTCAGATTTAATTAATAAATAATTAATTAAAAGGGCGCCACTGGATTTCTTTGATATAGAAGGTAAGTCCAGAAACTTGTCGCAAACTTGTTACCTTTCACAATGTACCCACTGCAACTCAAAGCAGAAGAAGATGAGGTTCACGTGATAATCTACACTATTATCTAAGATTGAGATTGCTTTTAGAAGTAACCAGAACTATTTTTTTATGAAGTTTAATTTCAACGAATCATTTATTTTACATTGAAAAAAATTGCCTCGCACATAGTTGAAGCTATACAACCACGTGTTGGATTTTAAGAAACTGAATAAGATAATGTGAGAAAATATTTATAGGTCTCCTGGATTTATAAAAAATATTCGTTTCAATTTACAAGATTAGTTCTAAAGAAATATTTGAATAGATTTACGTTTTGATAAAAGAAAGAAATTTGATGAATTAAAAGTTTATTTCCGGCAGAAACAAAATCACATGAAACTTTTCATAAAACTTACATCAAGGACGTGCTGAAAAAGCTTTATATTTTAATGGTGACTAATAATTTTAAATAGTCGATTTTAACTTAAAACTTTTGAAATGAATAAATTGTGCTACCAACTAAACATTGCTTTTATAGAACTAACTATTATCGTAAATATAGTTCTAGTTTCAAAAAAACTCTACCACGTTGGGCGCCATATAAATATACAAGCGTATAGTAATCGCAGCACTTGTTGTACAAAAAGGTCACCACGGGCATGTTTTAGTGTATCAGATACTAATGTAAATTTCATCAGAAATTAACACACGGTTTACTAAAATTCTAACAGTTTAAGAATTGAACTAGTTGAGTCCTTTACTGGTTGCTTCAATATAACTGTATATGTTTTGTATCTGTAATAAACATAAAATTGTGTAAGAATTGGGAGGAAATAAGTTAACAGAAAAAGCCAAGTGGTGGATAAAGGTGTTAAGAGTGAAATTAAGTTTTGCCGCTAGGCATAAAATAAAAGTTAAAGATAGGAATAGTTAATAAATAAATATATGAACAATTTGAGAGGATTACTAGTGTATATAAAAGCAAGTGCACTGGTAACAGCCAAGGTTCGACGGATCGACCGATCTGTAATCCTTTACGCGGTCAAGATAATAATAATCAGTAAACAAATGGTGACTTTTGGTAGTGTAAATAAATAAAGAAAACAAGGCCGGATTTAGCTTAATTTAATTTATTATGAGTTGTTTTTAAATTTTAACTGGCTCTCAACTTAAAGGTATTAAGCGCCGAATAAAATGAAAGAAATAAAGAAAATGCTTAAGGAAATGAAAAAAGAATTAAAAGAAGGATTTCAAAGGTTACGGTAAGAGAATCGAGAGTATAAGAATCTAACAATACAAGTACTAAATGAGAATAAGTTATTTAAGCACGAAATAGGTAGAATTAAGGAAAGAATGAGTCACTTAGAAATGAAACTAAAACAAAAAGATAAGGAGGACAAAAATAAGAATATAATCATTAGAGGACTGAAAGTTGAGGAAAAGAAGCATTTAAAAGCGTAAAAGTATTAATTAAAGAAAAATTGGGGATAAGTGCAAATATAGAAAAAAACAGACGTAATAAATATGAAAAGTAACCAGAAGATAATTATAGCAAGGGTTACAACTTGAAAAGACAAAAAGGAAATTATGCAACAGAAAAGAAAATTAAAAGGTACAAATATATTGATTTATAAAGATAGAACCAAGGATAAATGTACAATCCAAGGACCAATAGTCATAAATAGAAAAATGTAAAGGAAATAATGTAAGGGTAGGCTTTAAAAAAATTGGATAAACAAAAAAGAGTGGAAATGGAATGCAAAGACAAATGAGACAAAAAAAGCCGAAACAATTAGAAATGACACAAGTGATTCAAAAAACTAATAGAAGAGGTAGAAGGACAGAAAACAAACAAAACAGATGCTGGACACGAGGCTATGAATTATGAAAAACGAGTAATAAACAAAAAACAAAAGAAAAGGAATAAAATAAAAAAGGAATGATAAGAATAGCATCATGGAATGTTAGAACATTACTAGAAGTAGGAAAAATGCAAGAAGACACAAAAGAGTTAAAGAGATATAAAGTAGATGTAGCTGGGATACAAGAAACCAGATGGGCTGGTGAAGGCAAGATAGAAAAAAGCAGCTATACTGTTTGGTATGCGGGAGAGGAAAAGCAAGGATATGGAGGCACGGCCTTTATTATACAAGGCAAATTAAGACGCAAACTGTTGCAGGTTAAGGCGATAAATGAGAGAATTTTATATTTAAGGATGGATTGCAAGCCTCGATAGTTATCAATTATAAATATTTATGCACCAACCGAGAATAATACAGAAACAGTGAAATTAGTTTTATAATGAACTAGAGGAAGTACCTAAAATTATGCCGTATGAAGACATGTTTATTATTTTTGGAGATTTTAACGCAAAAAAACTAATGACAACGGAGAAAGACTATGCAATTTAGCAACGGCATTGGACGTGGAAATAAGTAGTACAAGATACAAACATAAGTATATACGCAAGGTAACATGGATAATACGTGGGAGAAATATAGGAAATCAAATCGATCATGTATTAGTTAAAAAGGAGCACAGACGATTGATAAATGATGTACGGTCCTGTAGAGGAGCGAATATAGACACAGACCACTTCTTAATAATTACTAAATGTAAAATAAAAGCAATGGCTAAAGTAAATAAAAAAGATAAGAGAAAATGGAACACAGAAAAATTAATTGATGAAGAGACAAAAGAAGATTATAAGAAAAAAATCCTCCTATTAGAGTAGAATGCTGACATAGAAGAAAGGTGGTTAAAAATAAAAAGCGAAGTAATTAAGGCGGCATAAAGGGAAAATAGGATTTAAGACAAGTACAAAAAGAAATGATTGGTGGGATAGTAATTGTAAAAATGCAATTGATGTAAAAAATAAAGCGAGAATAAAGTAGCTAGTTTCTGAACTGGAAGTTATAGGAAAGTTGTAGAGAAAAAAAAGAGAAGCTACTAAAGTTTGCAAAAGAAGAAAGAAGATCTGCTTAGAAAAAGTTACGGAAGAGATAGAAAAAAAAATAAAAGACATAACACCCTGCCACTGTACAGTTATTTGAAACAAAAGCAATGAAATAGAGGAGCAACGGTAATTATCGAGGAAGAAAGCTGGATGAAATACTGTAGAGAACTATACAAGGCGCAAGGGGCTGCTGAGGAACCGACGGAGATTAACGAAGAACAAGAAGAAGTCAATGATTACGAGGCTCCCAATCAACAAAAGTTCAGAGAAGTTATAAAAAATATTAATAATAGAAAAGCAGCGGGAATCGACGGGATAACTGGGGAATTAACAAACTATGGCGGCGAACATCTGCATAAAGAATTGTATCAGATGGTTTTGAAAATATGGAAGGAAGAAAGAATACCGGAAGAATGGACAATGAGAGTAATAGTGCCCATTCGAAGACAAGGTAACCTGTGCATCTATAAGAATTACCGAGGCATAACATTATTAAATGTGGTCTACAAATGTATGACTTCGATAATAAGAGAAAAGTTGACAAGGCACACTAAACAAAGTATAGGGAACTATCAGTATTGGTTCAGGAAGGAGAAGTCGACAATAGACACCACACATGTATTAAGGCAAATTTTTGAGAAGGCATACGAATATGGCATCGAGATTCATATCTTGTTCATTGATTTTAAACAGGCTTTCGACCAACTACAGCGAAACGAAATGCTAAAAAACTTAGAAAATATGAACGTGCTAAAGAAATTAATAAGACTGATATCAATGACAATGAAGAATAGTAAAGCAGTAATACAAACAGAAAACGGTCTGAGTGGAAGCATAAAGATAAAAAACATTATTTATAGCATCTTTAAATGGAATGGTAAAGAAGATAACAGATATAGGGACAATTAATAAAAACTCAACGCAAATAATAGCCTACACCGACGATGTTGCAATTATCTCGAGAAACAAGAAGCAACTAGTTGAAGCTTGCGAGCAAATAGAAGCAAAAGGACAAAAAAGAGGCTTACAGATAAATAGAGAAAAGACAAAATACATGCATTGCAGTAGAAAGAAGAAAACAAGACTAACATCTCTAAAAGTAAAAGATTATGACTTTGAAGAGGTGGAGACTTTTAAAGACTTGGGTGCACATATTAGCAGCACAAATGGAAAAACTGACGTAAAACAAAGAATTCAGGCAGGGGACAAAGCTTTTTACAGAAGCAAGAAGCTACTGAAAGACAATAAATTAGGCAGGAACATAAAGATGAAAATCTATAAAACAACACTTTGACCTGTAGTCACTTACGCAGTGGCAACACAGTGCTTAACAAAGCAAGAAGAAGAGCAGTTAAAAATTGTTTAAACGTAAAGTGCTCAGGTGTATACTAGAAAAGAAGACATCTGGGGAAAATGAAACCAGGGCTTGGATGAATTTTGAAATAAATGTGTTCGGCTGCGCTCGCCTTATCGAGCGTCATGCTCGAACGTTGGTAGGTAGCAACCCTTGAGGACAGGCGATAGGAGAGACAGAACACCAAGAGACACAGTCACGAGCCGGAACACGAGACCAGATCATTATCAATAAACATTCACTAAAGCTTACAGTGAGTTTTATTATCAGCTTGAGTTAAAAGCAACTCAAGACACAACATATTGGTCCTTCGAGCCGGATCCAAGCATCCAAGCATCCAAAGCAAGATCAGCATCAAATAATCATCATAAACAAAGCATCAGCAAACAGTAACCAACAGATGTAGGCGGAATCAGAATTGAATAAAGTTAGTGACCATTCTTTTATATCCTTTCTTATAATTAGCTACTTATCATGCCTCAAGATCAGAATCAAAAGGTTTTACGCGGACGCGCTAAAACAGAATTAAGCAATTTTATTAATTATTTTCAAATATTTGATGGAGATGTTATTCCTGATCCAATATAGCTATCAATCAGGTTAGAAAAAATAGACCAAACATACAATGAATTCGATGAAGTTCAATTTAAAATAGAAGAATCTGCCACAATAGATGAAAAGGATATTGAAATGCAAGAAAGAATCGAATTTGAAAAGAAATATTTTGAAGCGGTAGCAAAGGTGGGATCATTTTTACCTCAATTTAAACAATTAAACAACAAATTTTAAGGTTAACTTAGAAATACCTAAAAATTTAAATCTAGCAGACGCGCACTTTTACAACCCAACAACAATTGATATATTATTAGAAGCGGAAATATTTTGGGAGTTACTTAGTGTAGGTCAGGTTCAGCTAGGTAGTCCTAAACCAATATTACAAAAGACCAAGCTGGGATTGGTAATTGGTGGTGCGGTTGAAAGGGTGTTTAACGGGGAAACACCAACCACTTCTCTTGTCGCGTCTGTAAGTAAATTACCAAATTATGTTTTTTACCATTAATAGATGAAGGTGTGAAAGACTGAGTTTAAATTTTAATTTCTTTATTGTATATAATTACATATATCAATGTGTTTTGCTTTACCTTTGTTTGTATACATGTTTTATGTATAGCAATTTTGTTATTTTGTTTATTTGTAACATATCATTAATTACATTGAAGACTTATAGCATATGTTTTGTATGTATCGATAATGAAGGGGTGAATATGCATCAAATATATCATGACACGATTAAATAATAAAATGGAATTTAAAAGTAATGATTCAAATTAAAATTTTAACAAACTTTCTGTAACCTTTCCGTTTCCAGGGATGTAATTCATGTAATTTGGATTACGTTAGTTATAGTGTCTACCATATTAACTAATCTTCTTCGCTACACTTTTGTTTTCAGCGGAACTCCATCTTGACTCGTCAGGAAGTTTTAAAACCATTAAAAAGTATTTATCGTGTTTTATGAAATTTTAACCTCCATTTGTGCATATCTCATAAGAATAACAGTAATTCTTTGGGGAAACAGAAAA
>VTPC01008849.1:12081-38789 GCA_011009095.1 Ignelater luminosus | reverse complement strand
ATCAGAGTCATCATAAAATTGTATCGAAGTAAATTATACTTGCATACAGTAAAAATGCTTCTTATTGCAAAATGAATAAAATACAAAATTGGAACATTTTGTTAGCTTGTAAAAGAGTTAAAATAGAACGAGATGATCATTACACCAATTCTAGTAATCAAAGGTTGTCTTTGTTTTTGCATAAGTAAATATGAAGAAACAATGAATTAGAATTCTCATTAGTTAACATTAATATAATTTTAGCAGAAGCAATGAAATATGTTCCTCTTATTTCAATAAGATTTCATTCCACATGATATTAATATTTTTTCAATATGTAGAGTTACATGAGAACGATGGAAAGTTATAGAAACGATCTAAAGAAATCCATTCTTATTTATTTGTAATGGGCGTTCATTTCATATTGTTAATGAAATATAATAAAAATTAACAAAACAAAAAGAAAAGAATTCGTATGAATAATACTACATTTGTAAATAAATTAAAATCTCCCTGAGCTTATATTGTTGCCAAAGCAAGGTAAAGCTTAATTAATTTTATATTTACGTTCATATAGCATCGGGTAGAGGTTTTCCATCTATATTTTAAAGAGGTTAATAAAATATGAAGCTTTTGGGCATGCAAGCTTGTAATAATATAACAAGACACTAAAAACAAATGCGAGGTAATATTTCACGATTTTCCAAGCGAGTAATTAAAACTTACGGAAAATACAAAATGCGTTTTGAAAGCCATCGCCTGCAGGTATTATACATCAGTTTGAAACAAAACAGTAGATACGGGTAATTAAGAAACACTCATGCAAAGTAGTAGGCTATGGATGGAGTTATACACCTCCGGCTCTGTTTCTTCAATTGTCTATCAGGGGTGCTTTGAATAGAATGGAATATATCGCCTCCGGAAACGAATTTAAATCGACAATATTCAGAATTATTTGAGCGTTTTGTTGTTTGTTGTTCTTGGTTTGCTTATACTTTATTGTAGCGATTTGTTCGCGCAAATGGTCGCGCACGAACGCTGTTATTTCATTATTTAATAAAATATAATTGCGGATTTAAATTTCTATCTGTCAAAGGACCCAATTTAACCGAACGTATATTCGAAAATGTAAACAGGAAAAATTTAAAAATAAGTCGAGGGAAAACATAAAAGCGGTGATTGGGAGGCAAGGATGCAGCCAGCGTAGGCTATGAAAGAATTAGCAGGGTAAAGGCCGAGTCATCTCCAGTGTTGACTTTGATCAAAGATTAGCTTTGAGTCCGCTATGATTGTATGAAATATTAATGAATTGAAAGGTAATGGAATAAATTAATTTCTGAAAGCAATATTTCGCTGCAGGATTAGCAGCACATCGAAACAGGCGGAAATTAAAGAGAATAGCTAATCAGGGCTTGCTAGGATCAATATGAGTAATTGATTTCGCACATAGATTAGGCATTCGTTAGAGAGTCTTGTTTATGCATGTTTGAAACTGGGATCAGCCCAGAACCGCCGACAGTTCTGCAGTTTACTATCCCCGAAACGTACATTGCAATATTTATTACGATCGTTACTTTAGCCATTAAATGCTATTTTCTATTCAGCAAATCTATTCTAATTATCTCACACAGAATTTATAACCGGAACAATTGACGATACAAATTCTTTTTAATTAGTTTCTTCATTTTTTTAAATAAATTAAAAAATAAAACAGAATTGCTTCTTGTCTTACACTTAAACTAAAATAAATCAACGTCGTACTGCACAAACTACATTACTATAAATCTTAAAAGCAAACTGATAAGTCTTCCTAATTACAATAGATCGAGCTGACCTTCACGCACACGATTATCTTAGGGTGAATTTCCATGTTAGCCTCAGCTGATATATAACGACAGATTAAACATTATTTTTGTTACCGATAATTTTATGTACACGTCCCGTAATTATTTTCAACTAGACATGGTCTTCTACAACAAAGAGGCATACTGAAAATTTGTATTCTTAAACGGAATACTCTGCAGGTTTGTATTGCATTACTTTTTGTTTTATGCTTATGTAGCATTACTTTGTCTTACTATTCAAGCAAACGTCCAATACTCTGGAATTTTGCAAACTAGAAGGTACTTTCAAATCACTATACAAAGAGATACTAAAATTTCAAACTCTTGAGACTGTTTACTGTTCTGTTTTTATTACATTCTAAGTAGTGACCTTCATTACTGGACTGCATACCAGGATCGTCTCACTGGAAAAAGATATTGTTGCTCCTCAACGACAAGATTTTCAACTTCTTATGGTAATGACGCTGAACTATTGTAGTTAACCATAAGGAACTTATAAATACATTTTTTGCAAAATTTGTAATACAACAAAAGAAGGTCACAGCTTAATAGGTTTTAATAACTTTTTTTTAGTTATTTAAATAAAGTCACATTTTGATACAGGCCTTTCCTTCATAAATCATTATAGCTCATATAGACTGTCAAGCGTCTGTATATCATGCTAAAACAATCTTATGCCTGTCAGCCCGTAGAAAACTAAAAGTTGAGACCTTAAATTTATAGTGTTTGACTTTTCATGCAAATTCTATTATTGATCATAAGAAAAGTCTTTTCGGCATGGAATACAGGTAGATGCAAATGAGCAACATTTTATAGCGACTTCAAAAGGTCATCAAGAGATCAATTAATAATTTTCAAAACATTCTACAAAGTTCATAATAATTAAAAAACAGACAAGGAATCAGATAAAAGGGTAATATTGAAAAAGTGACTTCTACCACTATATTGGTTAATGTCTCTTTCTAAAACCTTAAAAGTTTATGGCTAAAATACTTTTTTTAATTGACTTGCAGAATTAAATGCTCTAGTTTTCAAACTTCGTGTTATTCTAACTTATTTAATCATAAACTTTAACTTTCTTATAGACAGTAATGAGATAGTTAATATCTTCATTTCAATCTCCTTTGAATTTTTATAGGCCTAATTCCAAACCATCTCGAATTGTAATACCAACCCATAAAGCTTTAATTATTGTTATTTTTTAGTTTTAGGTTTTCCTTATGATGTGCTTGTGAGGTTCCAAAGAAGGAATGAAAAGGCGCATGAAATAAAATACTTTTTAAAAGAATGCAATCGTTAGAAAATTGTAACAAGTTGATGCTTTTCCAAAATCAGAAACAACTGACACAAGTGCTCTACTTTTTTAATACTTTTAATTTTATTGTTAATTTATAACTATCTTAGCAAGTATTCTGTTTGTTGCAAATAAAAGATCTACAGGTCAGTAATATACCTGCGATGCCAATTTGTTGTTATGGAACAAAACTCCTGAATTGGTTTTGGAAAGAATAAAGCACGAACGAAGTCTAAACGAGGTTGTATCAGCCTTGAAGATGATCCATGTGTAGAACGTATGAAAAGTGCAACAACAGCAAAAATCATTACACAAATACTTGATATGGTATTAGATGACCGGCAAGTTAAGGTGCGTAAAATAGTTGAGACTATAGAAATTCCAAAAAAAGCTTTGCACTAAAGAAGTTTTGCACTTGTTGCTTACAGCAGATCACAAACGCATTTGTGTAAAAAAATGAATTTTATGCGTCGATTCATAACCATGGGTGAGAATTGGATTCATCATAAAAGCAACATACCCGAATTCAAACAGCAATCAAGGCAGTGGACAGAAGCTGATTGTTCAGCGCTAAAGAAAGCCAAGTCGATTCTATTGGCAAGCAAGGTTCTGGCGTGGGTAGAGTTTTTTGGAACGCTGAAAGGATTTGATTCCCAAAGTTCAAAGTCTTCTTCGCTGGTCAGCATTTTTCATATAACCAAGAGGTGAACTGTAAAGGAGTATTTTGCAAACCTTTCAGAAAACCAATCCAGGGACGGGATATTAACTTTGGGGCATCGTTAGAAAGAATATCTATTTATAAAAATTAGAAGACATTATGTAGAAAATGAAAAATGTTCAAATAACAAACTCGTTCTTCAATTGTTAGACCAAGACCAATAATAACAAATAATTCTTTTTTTGTATAAACTTAAACAAAAGCAAGTTACTTGTACATAACCTATTTTCTGTCACTTTATCGAGAAAACTTCCATTTCGATCTGAGTTCTTACAAAATGGGAGTATACTGGAGAAGCAAATAAAACAAATCTTTTAATAGCCTTTGTGAAAGAAGAAGTTTGGTTAAGCAGAATATCCAAAATATGGTACCACTGATAGGCACGGTTACGAAAAATTATCATGTGCCTCAGTAAACGTTTTTTTTTTCTCATAATCAACTCTTGTGTAAAATAAATAATATAAAAACAATAAAACAAACAAATGCAATTATTTTATCAAAGAAACAAGCACTTCATTAGATTTTGAAAATATCTTTGATTTATTGCAGTTATTTTTACTACGTTAGTATTAGTATAGACTAATTGTATGGGACACCCGGTATTTAAAAAGTTAAAAGACGTATATACTAGAAGAAAAATTATAATCGTTTAGAAAAATCTAGAATTCCGCACTGGATTAGAATTCATAATAGACATTAAGTAAACCACTAATTGTAAATTCAACTTGATCTTTTTCTAAGCGGAAAAGAAAATTAACGGATCGTGTAAAGTTCTTCTTCAAGACAAAATAAATCCGAATAAATAATTTCGTTTAATTTATTCAAACACAAGAAATTTGCACTCTATACAATTATCTAGTCCACATCTTTTGTATAATACAACTTTAATAATAAAATATTTTCCGTTAGCGAAACTGACTATTTAAACTGCTATAAAAATAGTTAAGGTATAGCGTTATTGTTTTAAAGGCCACTGAATTCCCAGGTTATCGGGACTTAATCAAAATGTACCGAGTAAAAATTAACGTTAGGGAAATTAATGTTCTATATTATCATAGATGTGGTTAGTAGTTAAGCTTATACTTGAAAATATATCGCAGTAGGCGCATCCGCTTAATTCAATTGTTCAACTGATCTGAAGAAAGCAAGTAGACTGTGATAGGGATTGATGTCTCTTTGTTTATGCCTTTTTTATAGAAGAACGTGCGGTTTTACAATTAAACAACCTTTCCAACTTTTCATTATGCATTTTATGTGAACTTTTGAGTGTGAAGAATTACTGCACAGATCCGGACTAAAGAATTAAGACGTTAAAAATCTAAAATAGTTTTTCTTTCACTCGTCGCTGAAATTCTCTCATGTCAAATTGTTTTTCATCTTTTTTCTTCGTTTTTCTCGCAAGTATTGTAAATTTGTAAACAAAATGTTTATCTATCCGGAAAGACGATTTGTCTTAAAACGCGACGTAGCTGAACTGCGCACAACAGCTCGCGTTTGCCTGCCAGCCTGAAGTAATGCATATTATATGTAAATTGATTTCGGTGTGTAATTATTTATTGTTAGTTTAGATGTAAAGCCACTGAACCGATTTTCGTATTATCTTTTCTTCCCTCGCCTCATTATCTATTCCGGAAATGTGGTCTGATATTTATCGGATGTTGAATAATCATCAACTTTATATTTCGGTACTTGATGCTTGTCCGCGTATATCTACTTAGGAAGTATTAAAACATTTTCTTCGAGTACCGGAACGTGTCTTTCTTTAAATATTACGTCAGCACATTTTAATAATGCATTCTCACATTAATATAAAATATGAAAGAAAAATTGATACCTATCTGATCATCTTTATTAATATACATAAGGAAAAAAGGAAGTAAGCTATGAGTTTCTAAACACTTGGTTGATTCGTAAAGAAAATTTTTTTAGTTAGACAAGACATGGTTTGAAATTTGGAAATGTTTAAGAACCTTCGAAAAAAATTTAAAAATAATAATAATAAGTCATCAAGAATTAAAGTATTTACTCACACATTAACACACAATACTTGTTTACGATTTTTTGCGGCTAATTATAATTTAACGTCATGTATATATCTGTTGTTCGTTGCATTATTTTAATTATCAATTTAAGAGTGCCGTTCTGGCTCGTTGCACATCAGAACGTATTTGAAGTTACCGTTTTTTTCTGTTTTATTACAATTACCTACAACAGCGTTTTATTGTTGTTTATAACGAGCTGTTGAGTTTACTTTTAAAACTCGACCTTCTTTATATCAGTTAACCGATGTGAATTTTATATTAAAGCTGTTTTTTATATTCTGATAATTAGAAGTACGATATTAAAGAATAAATATTGTTATCCCCTCAAAAATAAGTTGAAAAGAAAGAAGTTAATTACAATAAAATTCCCGACTACATCCCTTTTGAAGTGCATAGAATTATCGGAAAAGCGTATAAAAAAGCTCCAAACTGCCGCTAAAGCCATTCATTTTCTAGCTATTGAAAAGCCATTTTTCACTGACAATATCCAACCTGTTGCACGGGTACGGGCAACCGATATCCCAGAATTGATTGAACGCTACCCTTCAATGTAAATGCTTTTATCCTTTCAGTTCAAACACAATCGGTTTACCTTCATTCTAACATGAATCAATTTCATTGTTGACATATCCGTGAATTACTTAAAAATTTACGAGAATTTAAAATGCGACTGCTTTTAGAGGATTTATTTATGTGAAAAAATGTAAAATAAGGATTGTGTTAGTTGGGTTGCCTAGAATCGTGCATGAGATTTTTATGCTGCAAGGAATACAATGTAAACTATGAATTAATGATTTTTATTAAAAAAGAAAAAGATCAGAATCCAAAGTTATTTATATTTTAATACATATTATTTTTTACATAACTCTAATCTGTTTATCATTACCATTTATCACAGGCTAAGTAAAGCACAGTGAAGAATAATCCTTACAATTTCGGCACCCTTTTAATCGTTCTAAAGCTGTACAGGCTAAAAGAAATTAGATAAAAAAAATTAAATCATGTTGCTTTTTCTATACAGGGTGTACACAGCATTATACAGGGTGGTTAAAATCTCGTTCGCCAGATTATGATTTTTTCGTTTTGCCTTAGAATGACTAGATGCTTCTCAATTCAGCACCCTAACAATTTCTAGTTATTGTGGGAGTCTTTTCTAGAGAAATAACTCTAACACTTTTTTTATTTTGTACTACCTACAATCTGGTTATGCTAGAAGGTGTGGTTTAGAACATAGAAGCAAATGTATTACATCTTACCATTTTATTTCAGTATGAACATGAATGTAACTGAACGTGAAGATATGTTATTTTGTAGAAAAAAATTCTTGATAAATTTCCATAAATACACAACCTCAAACCTCAGTAGAATGTTAGACTAATCCAACTTTTAGACATCGATTAAAGATTCTAAAGAAATCATCTGTAATAAGACACGATATTTGTCACCAAACTCTGTCTACATAGTCAGAGATGTCATAGATAGATATTCAACTACAAAGTTTTAAATTTACCAGACGCTAAATACCTTCTCATAAATTGGATGCATATTACAGCAGCACAAATCTGAGACTTTCTTTTGTCTTGCGGTTTTTATCATAACAATTCTACCCTTGTCAGAGTCATTACAATCCAATAATAATCAAAATGAATATCAGTTTCCAAAACAATTTCTAATATCTTCACTTAGGTTACAGAGCTATAACAAATAGATCTCTTCTTCATATGATGTCTCATTCCGTTTGTCATATTCTCGAATCTTGCAGGAATTAGTAAATGTTTGGTATTTTGTTTCCGTGTTTGAGCAGAAAACTAGTTTTGCCCGTTTTTGTTTGACCCCTAACGGCAACATCTTGAAACATAAAAATTAATTTTGCTGAAAAGAAACAATACCACTTAATTCCATTTCGATATCTGCGAAAAATTAAAACAATTACTTAGTATACTAATTTAAAACCTCACTAAGAGAGATGGACCACTTATCAAAATTTTAATAACAATTTCTTTTGCAAATAGACAGAGATTTGCAGATTTCGTAAGACTATGCTAAAATGCGTTGAGTTCTTCCTTGGGTTGTTGGAATGAAACTTGTACAAACCTCTAAAACAATTCTGATGGTAAAACTGACATTTAACTATAGCAATTGGAAAAATGCAAAGACAGAGGTGATCATACTAGAGAGATACAGAGAAAACTGAGAAAACAAAAGATGACTTCAAAGAAGATATTGGAAAAGGTTCTGCAATTAATAAAAAACGGAAGATGAATTGAAATTTGTGTGATGAAATAAGTTCATATTTTAAACCTACAGAAAAGGGGCGTTCAAAAGATTTGTACATGGCGAAAATTAGGACAGATCATAAAAAGCATATTGCGCGGTGGCTCAGCAATAGTGGCCGATTTTTCTGTCAAAATTAAAAGCAAATCATTGAGTACCGTCATACAGTGCTGCCTATATTCTATGGCTAAGATACTCATTTACCTCATAAATCTGTAAATCACCCTAGTTTACGCGGTTATATATTCGGCTTTGATGATCGTTTCAAAGCAACCAACCAATCATGTACGAGGCGCCTCGGTGGCTCTGACAGTTACGCATCTGACTATCAACCCAATGGTTGTGGTTTCGATTCCCAGCCGAGGTCTTGAAATTTTTCACGCGGAAAAAATCTGAAAAAAGATCCCATCCTCTGGGAGAGATGTAAAGCAGTGGATCCCGTGCGACAATGAAGAGTTGCACGTTAAGAATACCTATCGGGATTGGAAAACTTCGGACTCGATTAAATTCTAGTTGGCGGCGAAATGACCACAGTAGTCCAAGGGAACCGCGACCTGAAGCCTCAGCCACATAAAAACAACAATAACAATCATGTAGGAGATTTTTTTCAGGCACTTTTGTATAATCAAAACAGAAACCTCTCTCAGAAACAGTTTTGTGTACAAGGTTTATTTGATGTTTAAGCGTTTCAGCTATAATCCGTCTGATACAAGTACATATTATGCATATGGTTTAAAAAGGCACAAAATTTAAGTGCTAGACCTGAAAACACAGAGGCAATTAATAGGGACAATAGAATCTTCAAGACGAGTCTTGATGTGTTCCGAAAAAACTCGTTATGTATGATGACGCTGCCCTTGACGGTACCTATCTCTGACAAGCTCGTATAAGCAAGACGAGCAGAAACATACATTTCTGGGGTAGTTGAGAAATTTTCCTTCAAGTTCCCCTCGTACCAATAATTGGAGGTAGTACATAAATGTTGCAACCTGCTTGCCGCCTCTGGATGGAATCTAAGAAAAGCGGTTTTGTGGGTTCTAGCCCCATTCCAATAAAACCATCTGAGGCAATAACAGCCTTCTTCTTTTAAAAGATCAGGTATGGCATCAGTGCTCCAAATGAAAGCTCGACATCCATCTAACATTTTTGTACCATAGCTTTAGAAGCTACCTTGCTCATGATAAAACTGTGCCTGTGGATTTGAGACCAGTAGTTGCAGGACAGGTTTAAAGTACGCACGATAAGGATTCCGTCCTCTGATACTGCGGTTTGTACAGAGTCCCCATGGTTAGAAGAACATGACTTTCTAGCTTCTAGCATTCCACATTCAGCTACTGTTGGCACGGCAGCAGGCGTTCTGAGCATTGCCGGAGGTAAAAGTATGAAAAGTACTTGAGCAACAGGTTTTTATCTTCTATATGGCGTGGCCGTTTTTCAATAATTAAGAAAAAATTTCTTAATATGAATGAGACATAATCTAGCTCAGTTTATTTAGTCGGTTTATTAAGATTATCAGGATTGACTCTACCAGGCTCATAAGGCGTAGTCTCCCTTCCTTTGCTTGAGCATGTAGATAAGTATTGAGAATGGTGTTAGGTGAATGGAGAAAAAACGAATTTTCTGATCAGTTTGTCCGCATTCATTAGTTTTGTGGTCAATCAATAAGTGCTGGTGTTTTAGTAACACCCTCAGGGATAGACGGTAATTATCCTAAAGGTTTGAGGGGATTCACATACGTGCCTTTTATTTTCATTAAACCTCAGTTAGAATCCAGACATATAAGCTGAACCGCAACGGTTATCTGGGTGATGACTGTTTATCGTATATGAAATTGAGATGTTAAATAAACAAAAAGTTTCTTTTGTTTAGGCACCAATCTCTGATAGCACTGTACATTCACTAGAGGGGATTAAGGGATCTAACATCTAGACTTTGACTATGTTGTAGAGCTTGACTTCAGTTCTACACTGTTTGAGAAGGCATTGGAGGATAATGTTTGAAAGACAACCAACCATACTCACAAAGCTCCTTGCAAACAATTCTGGCAAACTTAAATACTTAAGAGTTTGGAGAGCAATTCACAAAATATCAAGGAAATAGTTATTGACTGCCAGTTGTTATTGTTACAAAGGTCACCTTTTTCAGTGACTAAAGCGATTCTGCATTTTCTAAAAGCGGTGGAGCTATAACTATTAAAGATACAAGCATTGAACAGTAAACCGAGTTTGTACATATTCATAGGTTTGATTTCAGTAATTGTGACTATCGGGGCTGTTCGGTCTGTTCCAAAGAATTCTTATTTACGGAAGGATCGTTGTCGTCAAGACTCTTGGCTCTGTCGGTCCAAAAAAGTTTCGATAACGCTGGAACTCGAAAGCGTATCAGGCACCTTGCCAGTGGTCTCACGTTTTAGGTGTTTGACTAAAGGGTTTATTAAACACTCAATATCGGAATCGTCGAATAACTCAGCAATATTACTAAGGCCCCGATTGCAATCGGTTTCCTTTTGGTCACTGGTTCTACCTTTAGAGTGAGCTTTTCCAGAATGACAGAAAGAGTCTCGAGAGGGTGCTAAGAGAAGCCGTTTCGTCTAACCCTTTGTTACATCGTTTTTTGTGTAATTGTCTACTAAGGTAACTGGGAAATACCCGAAGACAGTAAGTTCTCTTTCTGTCATCGAGAGTGGAAGTTTCACATTCATGCAGCTGATGCTGCCGCGAGCTTTTTCAGGTATTAACTCTAATCTTTCTGCCTTCACCAACTAGCTTTTGAGAAATAGTAAACTATGTACATATTACAAGTTGTAAAAGCTTTTACGCTTTTCAAGAATACTAATGTAATACTTGTGCATAATCCTTTATGTCACAAGTACTTATCCTCAAAGCAGAACGAACATTCGTTATCATGCCCGTTGTGCCATCAACAGCGGCAGGTTTGTTTAAATTATTATAACGATGGATTATCAAGTTTGTGTATTCAATTATCGGTTATAGATATTTTGCTACTTGTATTGTTTCAACATCGAATGATCTCAAAAAGGGAAGGGTAAGGTAGAATATACATATCGAATAGGAATTTACATTCAGTGTTTGTAATGACGAATAAATTACCGGAAACAAACTTTAGTATTTTGAAGTTTAGTTTTAGGTACCTACCTACTTTTATTGATTATTATTTTTCTTAATTCGCCTCTAATAAATCACTGTCAGACTGATATTAATTAACTCTTAAAAGTAATTAGTGTCAATAATGACTATATAAAAATAAAAGCGAATATTGAAATAAAAGAGAACATTTACTGTGTCTCTGACGGTGGCTTCCTTACCTAAAAACATCCCACCTGTTGCCATCAATAGAATTTATGTGATCGGTTTCATTTTATCGTGTCCCTTCAAAGAATTACCAAGGTATTGGAATTTTATTTCTTCGGGTGGATGCCTCGCTATTGTGAGTTCGAGTTCCCACGCCATTATCCTGACAAATTTCTCTGAACTTTATAAAAATTCCAAAAGTTCGAAAGAGTGCATTAAAAAATCCGCCCGAGCTTTTAGATATCAATGTCGGAATAATGGAGTAAACCGTTGAAAAATTGAGAAAGTTTATGAAATGATGGAGAACGTTGATTGATTATACTGGAGTTAGGTGATCGCGTACGGTTATCAATAATATCTGACGTAACTTATCATTATAATCATATTAGGCTTCGGCAGTCAGCACTCAGCCCGATGTGTACGTTTCGAAATATTGATTATATAGTATGTACCTACCTATAAACGGATTCTTGGTATTTCGTTCTTTTGACAGTTGTTAATCGAGGCATTAACGTGAAAGATTTCGTTGATCCACGGAATAAACACGCGTATTCACACAAGTCTTGTACTAGATCGAAAATTTGCCCACACATGCTCGTGATTTATTTAATTCTTCTTTCAATTGTTTTTTGTTCTTTTATTAATTGGGGATCTTGTCAAAGTAATTGTATTTTTATGTTCAGGTTTACTTCTTTGGCTGATCGTATAATTAATAAACGCTTTATACAGAAACCGCACGCTAAGAATTCCCAATACGCGCCCTTGGTTTACTTTAATTGCTATTGTGATTATTCTGTGTTTAGTTGTAGATTCTTGAACTTTTGTATTTTATACTATTCTACATACAGTGTTTGTTTTATTGGACACAAAATTAAATTAAAATTTAAAAAAATCATTGTACATCTTCATAGTCAAATAATGTGTAGGTCAATCTAAGTAACCAGAAATATTTAGCAGTAAATGTGATAAACTGATAATGACAAATGCTTTATCAAGATATCTAGAATCAATTTAAAATGACATACCTTCAAAAATAAATAATTGAGCACGTCAGCTACAATAATCTATAGTTGTAATACACTGTGATTTGAAATAGTACGTACGTATTATGGTCATTATACACAATCAAACTATGGATCAACAATTTAGTGAAAGAAAATTGCACAAATAACAATAATACAGTGTAGATCATGTTACATTAAATAAAAAAGGGCAGAATTCAAAGTCTGCAATTTGAAGTAAAATAGTAAAGTGAAGCTAAGATACTGCCAATTAAAAATTTAAATTGAAGAAAATTAAGTGGCATAATTGCATTATCATCAAACGTTTTTTGATTTGTGTCTTTCTTCACTAACCTTTATGATATTTATGATTGTGGGATACGTAGGTCAATTAAGTATTATGCAAAATGACAATTGCTGTATGATAGCAAGCAAGGAATTGCTGCAAAATTCAAGTTATAAAAGCCACTGTGCATCTTGCATTATGGAATTTCTGATAGGTTTAGTTTTCATTAGCTGATAATCGAATCAGCTATCAATATCAATGCAAACGATAGAATGATCTTCATTAGCTTTTTACGTCTACATGCTGCATCTAGATTTCGATGTCTTTTCAACGTTGTTGAAGTGCAACTACAGAAGAACTAGATAAACTTTTCCTCATATTCATTTCACAGTCTCCATCTGCTATCTTCACTAAGCCTGTTACTGTTGAGATATTTATGTATATATAAGTCAACACGCCAACACCACTTAAAATTTAATTTAAGCTTCTTTACTGCTTATCATCCTTTAACCTCGACTTCCGAGTTAGGTTGAGACTGTAGATCTCTACACCTTACTACGCCTAAAAGTGTTAGAGCTTTATACTGTTAGGGAAAACAGAATACTTTTGTAATGTAGATAAAAAATAATTGATCGCTGTAAAAACTACTTTGTAGCCGACTAACTCAATCAAGTCTAATTTAAGTTTATTTGTAGCCCAATAGTCCAAGATATTGGATACAATAAAAAGACTTTGCAAAAGCACGCAATCATGGTCAACCACGATAGTTCAAAAATGGCGAAAATTTAATATTTCAAAATATATTGACCAAAAGATAGTCAAAGTTTGCCCTAACCTGTCCCATATATTGAATGAATAAATGTCATCAACGACAAAAATAGTCCCATTCTGATGGGACGCGGACGTTTCTGAAAAAAACACCTTTTTTTCAATTACCAGGATGAGCGTGAAATAACCAGAGAGGATGATAGTGCACTTGCACCAATCGTATTTAAAAGCTTCTTCCAATCTCGTAGATTGTTAAAAATTGTCTTGTTTTTCATAGAAAAACTTTAGCATTCCGAGATCGTTCTCTTTACAAATCCACAAATGCGACTCGTTTATCTCTTTAAAAATATTTTTGCAATTGGATAGTGGCCATTTTTCCGTGAATTCTGGAAAGATTAAAACTCACTTCATTGATTCTGTAGACATATTCCCTGGTCTCATTTAGACGTTCTTTAAAAGTCGAATAGGGACCTTTACTGACTGATCAGAATTTGATGGTCAGTAGATAACCTGGTGGTCATTAAAGACACCACTTTTACCCTCGTTCCCTCACTGTTGCGCCCACGGTTACAGAAAGGTTTTGTGTTTAGCTTCTACGGGGCATTACCGTTGTTCATGGAAGTTACAACTAAACTACTATATGAAAGAATAGAAGAAAATCCGAAAGCTGGTTTTCGAAATATACCGATAACAAATTTGATAATTACTGGCCTACTTTGACAGGTTCGGGTTCTGTTGCTATAGGGATAAAAAAATTTTAAAAGCAGAAATATGACAGATCGGAACACGCGTCGACTTTTGTCCGAATTTCAGCAAAAACTTCCTTTTTTATAATTAAATAGTTAGTCAACGCTTTTCAAATTCTATTGCTTTATAGTAAGGAATGGGAAACCCTTTTATATAAAAAAGAAGTTAAGTGGTTATTCAGAAATCCACATTTCCAAAATTAGAACTAACCAATTTTTCCATTTTGGAAATACTGATTTTTGATAAGAAAGGCATGTTGAGCCGTTTAGTCTTCCGTACTTAACGTTGCTATTAGATGGCATCCTAATTCTTTCATGCTGCTAATGTGGTATTAGCGTTATATACAGTGTGTCCAATTTAAAATGGTCCAAATAGGTAGACAACACGCTTTACATATTACGGATATCTTCATGATTATAGAATATAGTTTCCAGTTCGTTTTCGTTGATTTTTAGTTATTTAAAGAAATTTAAAAAACAAAACTTACATTTGAGATTTAGTCGTTTGCTATATGTGTTGCCTACATGTATGTAGTGAGATAGATTGGGCAAACTTTATGATCAGCATAAAACAGGCAAACATTGGTAGTCATTGTCCTTCACTGAGAAGTTCAAACAAGGACGAAATGATCAGCTGGAGGTATGGTGGTCAATGCTTGCACGATATTTTTAATATATTGGTGGAGAAAACAATAATTTGTGTCTATATTTATACACTGCTCAAAATTTGAAATGGGACACCTAATAATCTTTTATAATCTTTAAGTATTTTAATTTTTATAATATAATGGTACTAGATATTTGTAAATCCACGCATAAACATTAAATTACAATAAAGCTATGTACAAACTGTAGTATAATAATTTTAGATTCATAGTAATAATATCCTACAACTAAGAAACAAGAAACAAACAAAACTTGTTTTGTGTAACTTTTTTTTTTATAAATGTAACAAACTAATACCGTGTAGGGACACCGATCTGGCATGCTCGTTATCAAGTTCTACCGCATTATCTTCTCGCTTTGATAACTGTTTTTGGAGATGATCCCATAAATGTTCTATGGGATTCATATCAGGAGAGCGAGCTAGCCAGTTCATTCTCGTAATGCGAGCGTTTTCGAGTGTGCGCTGTACCGCAGCAGCTCTGTGTGGTCGTGCATTATCATCAACAAAAACAAATTCTGGTGTGATTCTTGAAGCAAAAGGAATCACAATTGATTCTGCAATATCTTCACAATATCTTTGAGCGGTTATCGACACATTTTTATATGTAATAAGTTCCGTGCGATGTCCCAAACATATACCTCCCCAGATCATGATTGAACCACCACAAAAACGTGTGCTTGAAGTCATGCAGTTTTCACTATATCTTTCTCCCGGCCTTCTCCAAACTCGTAAAAGTTCATCTTGATGAAACAAAACAAATTTAGATTCATCAGTAAATAAACACCTAGTCCAGTTTTCAATGTTCCATGCTACATGTTCTCTTGTCCAATTTAATCGTTGCCTACGATGGTTTGCACTTAGAGGTAGATATCGTTCGGGTCTTCTGGCCTTTAAACCAACTTTCTTTAATCGACTTCTTACAGTCTGAGTGGATACTGCCACAAAAGTTGCACGAAAGAAACAATCTTTCAACAATTTAACATATAAGAATCGTTACTGTAGAGTATTTCGGACCAGCAGTTTGTCCTATCTAGGCGTGGGTTTTCGAATTTATCCTCCTCCATGTGTGTATTGAGGAAAATCACGCTTTCAAATTCTTTTGGCCACTCGGTAGACCACACTTTTGGAAATACCGAGATGTCTTGCAATTTCTCTTTGAGGTGTCTCCATTTCCTACATAAAGTTGATTCTATACAATATTTCGTCTGAAAGACGTTGATTTGGAATTTTTAATAACAAACAGTCGAATTTAACGATTTTTTTTCACATTTAAGCAAAGTTTCTGTTATAGCGAATTAAGATAAAGAACTGTACAGATAGACTAATAAACGTTTTATGACTCTTCTACTTCTTGCTTTCTCATTTTCACCTTTGTCTTTATCACTCTCTGCCTCTGCCGGTTCTTCCTCTTTCTGGTCGTCCTTTTCACTACTTGCCTGGTTAGGTTCAGCAATGTCCTCGTGTTCATCAGCGTCTTGAATAATCGGAATTGGATTCCGTTCTATGAAAGAAAAAAGCAAGAAATACACATATAGTTAGATCTTTTCTACTCTTCCTTCCTCTATTACTTATTCTCGCGGAATTACGTCAGGCTGAAGTAAAGACATCTGCAGCTCATACTTCCATGGTTTAATTCGCTTGGCAGCATTTTTACTTTTTGTTTTTCCTATCATGGCTTGTTTGTAGCTGTCCTGTGGTTTTTTCCATTCTGCTTTCGAGCCCTCTGATGTAACCACAACTGCACATAGTATATTAAAAACGTTTTAAGCTAGTAACTATTTTATTCTTTTTTCTTAGGTAATTCGCAACTAGCAATTCTTTTCGATCGATGGCTTCTACTTATCGCAGTCGATGGAATTGTTGAAGAGGTCTGTGAAGCCCTCTGGAAAAACCCCCAACCTATAGTCATGCCCGAGCCAAATGAAGAGGTTTGGAGCGCATCAGAAAAATGGAACTTTCCTTACTGTGTCGCATCAATCGATGGCAAACATGTTCGAATTAAGGCTCCTCAACTAAGAGGCTATTAATTTTTCAACTACAAAAAGAATTGTATTGTATTGCTGGCATTAGTTGATGGCAATAAAAGGTTCCTTGCTGTAGGTGTAGGATAGTGTGGAAGAGTTAGTGATAGAAACGTGTTTGCCAATAGTGCCATTGGTAAGCGCTTAGCTGAAGCAAACATTGGTTTACCTCCAGATGAAAACTTGGGCGAGGTCAGTATGCCATACGTCATAGTTGGTGACAAAACTTTTCCCCTTAAAAGGTACCCGATGAGACCTTCTCCGAAAACTGGACGGAGACTCAGTGAGGCAGAACGAATTTTCAATTACAGGCTTTCAAGAAGCAGGAATACTGTTGAAAATGATTTTGGCATTCTTGCTAATACCTGGAGGGTATATCATCGTCCAATGGAATGCCGTGTTGAGCTTGCTGATAAAATTGTCAAAGCTACCGTTGTCTTACACAAGTCGAAGACGAAGCTGATCATCAAGTACACAATTTCGTACAGCTGCGCCCTGATATTGCAAGAAGTTCAACAAGGGAGGCCCTATAGGCTCGAATTTCGTTCATGGAATACTTTATGTCTGATGTAGATCGAGTAGAATGGCCAAAAAGAATAGTGAATCGTGTAGTTTAAATAACACTTATTACAAAATTATTACAAAATGCAGAAGTTGAGTTTTTTGTATAATAAATAAAATTAAAAATATATTTACTTGGTTTTTGCAATATTCGGCTAATCTTCTACCACGCATTGTCCTTTATGTTTTGATTCCGGTATTCCTCTAGTGATTTCTTCTATAAACATGGATATTTTCTAATTTCTTCAATTAGAATCTCCAAAGACACCATTTTTTTAAAACGCGTGGTGAACTCGACACTATGGTATACACCACTGAGCGTGCTGTAATCACCAGTTTGATGTCTACTGCGCATGTCCGTACTTGGCGACGAACTGGAAAAATATCTGACGACAAAACTTCCTGCGACGCAGCTAACATTGCGAACATAGCGTACATAGCATACGTAGCTGGGTGTGGCCAGTCACATTATCAATAAAGTGAGCTATTTCTTGGTCGCATAGCGAACATAGCGTACAAAACGAACGTAGCGCTTTGTCTGGCCGAAGCATTAATCTGCTAGACGTCCAAGTATTTTTATGACTAGCAGCAATAAAGCTGGGTTATATTACTAGATTTATGCTTCTTATATTGAATATTGATGCCCGTGACATTTTTGTGTTTTCTCCTTTCTATGGATAGCGATTGTTTAACATTGTGACAAACTAAAGAAAATCGTGATTAAGCACCGCAACCAAATAAAATCGATGATACAAGAAAGAATTTATCTTGTGCATGTCATTTTTCAAAGAATCTTTGCATTTGTCTGTGTAAGTTAGAAGTAAAAGGTTTTAAGTTGGCTTGAACAGGCTGCATTCTTATTAAGCAGAGCAAGTTTCAGAGTGATAGCGAATCGAGCAACTACTTTAGTGTTAGCTAAAAGAATATTGTACAAAAAGCGAAAATCTTTATTAGAAATAATTTCTTGGTTAGCACACTGAATAAAGTTAAGGCAATTTTATTTTCTTATCTCTTTGGGAAATCTTATTATTAAGGCAAGGTAAAAGACATTGTGCCTTAGAAAAAAATCATAAAACGGAAAGGACTATTTATTTGAAAATCATACGATACATTAAAGCACTGTTTGCATAGATCATAGTAAGAATTGTTGTAACTATGAGAATTCCAAAACCTCTGACCTATAATGCAACAAAAGGGCAGTTTAGTTAATGAACTGTGTATTTATCCCTAGCATAAGTATATACGACTGTTATACATAAAAAAGTTAAAACATGTACGTACAAAACGTGCAGTAAATTTTACAACTATATTGAAACATTCAAAAATAATAGGTTTAATCTGCAAAATAAACCATTTCAGAAACATTTAGAAATTATAACAATAAGGTAATAAATGAAATAAGATACATTAGTTTATTAATGTAATCTTCAAGCTGTAAAATCTAAAATTTTTTATTTTGTTTTTGTTCTTGACAGAATATTTCTCATATTGTTCATAAAATCTCTACAGAACTAAAATAGTGTCGACAAATAGTTTTCGAGGGTTATTGACTAAATGTGAAACGTTTATCAAGAAGTTTAGCAGGTTTTAAACTAACCAGTAAAAGAAGATTAAAACAAAAAGGTTAATTAAAAGCTCTGTGTTACAGAGCGATAAATAATAATTGTAGTAGCAGCCAACCGATATTTCTATCTTCAGTCGTTAATTTTTACGTGAATAATAGTTTTATATTCTTTCTCTTTAAGTCAATAACAAAAACATGCAACTGCAGAAAACGATCATTAAAGATGAATTAACTCGATCGACGCACAACGCCCAAGTATTTTTAAAAAATTGCAAACGCCCAAGCCTACTTTACATTATTAGTAAAAAAAACGAGATTAGAAGATTGCTTTTTTTAAACGAACATTCGGTTAACTATCTTAAAAAGTTCCACTCAATAATTAATATAGGCCATCAAATCTTCAAAGTGAGACCTGAAATTAGTTTCCAGAGATTTTAGATTGATTACCAGACATGCGGCCGAACCAAAAATACTGCTAATGATATAGCCGGTCGCTTGAAATCATTACACAGACGTTTTACCGAGTTCAGTAAATATAGACGGACTTTTGATGTCCTCTTTGTATGTAACAGAGATGAAATAATTGATGCTATTAAATAAATATACGGGAATAATCGTCTCAAAGAGCTCGATCTTCTAGAATTTACTTTTTTCTTTTTAAATTTTTGCTTTTAAAAATACTGAAAATTATTATTAGAAAAAGAAGTTAATATAATTATTGTGTTTAAATATAATTTTGCAAGAGATAAGAAATGTAACATTTTAGAATGGCTGAGTTCAATAAAACAAAAAACCTGAAATAACAGCCTCATATTAGTTAAAATATTAGAAAAAAATACTATATACTTGTATTTTAATATAAATTAATAATATATTATTAAGGTAAAGAGCAATCAGAATCAAAATAAACTAAAATATGGTCCTGGACGTGAATAAGCATAAATGCTATAGGAATAAAATTGTCAACAACCAGTAGTGACAATTATTAAAGTGATTATTAAATGCTTAAACGTACAGTGGTTTTTGAATTATTGTGAGTGAATCGAACTTTGTCCATTATTATTTTACATGGATGACCAAACATAATTTAGCGATAATATTGAAGTTCTACAACCTCATCGTGTTAACGTTCTGATAAAAACAAGAATTTTATTTTACGTATTCAAACAACAATTAAAATAGAAAAATTCAATAATTGGAATACTGAAAAATATTTTAATAATTAAAGAATTATTAGAATTTTGTACATCCCTATAATATTGTCGATGCTAAAGCTCGCTTGTCATCATACTTGATTGAAACGCGTTTTGGAGATCATTCAATGAAGATAAGGTTAGTTGCTTATTCGATTTAGAGCTTGTTCTGAGATGTTGTTAACACCTTGCTCTTGGTGGTCTTTATTGGTGTAATTAAAGCTACCATAAAAACTTAAAGATATTTTGTCAGATTTTAAAATCCCAATTAACTAACATTTCTTAGAAAACGTTTTAAACTGAGGAGACGTTTAAAAATTCAACTGGTTTTCTCGTGAGATCTACGTAACAAAAAATTTCTATCAAAAATTACATATCCTTTCTGATTTATAGTATTAAATGTTTTAAATTGAGTATTAGATGAAATGTTGCTGTAACAAAAAATATGAGACGCATAAAATATGAAATTTCAAATTAACAGTATTCTATTCAAAAAGTTCTCATTTATATGAAATTGAAATAGGAACGTGTTAATCCAAGGTAATAAACAGACACTTGGAAAAATCAAAAACAAAATTTTCTAAAACACATAGTCCCTAAACTACTATTTTATTTATTTACTCTACTTTACATTCAGGTATGCGAGGTATTTACTACCGACATCTAAGAAGAAGCAAACGGAATTACAGCTTTCGTTTAATAAATAATATGTATGGACTTAATATCTCGACATAATATCCTTGGAGTCCGAAATCATCTAAAACGGTAGTTTTTCAAATTTTTTATTTTATTATAGTAAGCCTATTTCTTGGCTTAATGAACACTTCTTCAAACGAATTTAACTTCAAATAGTTTGCAATTCTCCACTTACGCAAAAAAATGATAACATTAGAGCATTTTCTTTCAACTTAAGACTGCTTATACTATCCATCTGAATATGATGATCATGAAGATCTTATTAACAATGAAATGGTTTTTTAACATTGAAATTAATTAATATTAGGTACAATGTATTAACAGTAGATCTTTTATAAACCGAGTTCATTATTAAATACTGCTTTGTTTTTTTCTAAATTGGTATTTCGTACATTTTTGAAGTTATTTGCCTCGAATCGTGATCTTTTAATTCCAGATAATATTCACAGACATTAGTTCTGTCCTCTTACAGTACAAGATTCCTGGATTGCTCCAGTAAGCCACAGGCCTAATTTAAGAAACTCAAGTTATTTCAAAGATGTAGTAAATTTGTATTACATACGTATTACAATAATACAGTTCAACAATGATTCAAATACAAATTAAAATATTTTAACGCACTTCTAGTGGTGCACGTTCCATGCTTGAGGTAGAATTAAAGCAATATAAAAACAGACCGAAGAGTCTACAATGGCTACCTGCTGGATCTGTCTCAAAGCTACAAATCATCTAGTAATTTCTGAATCCAAAATACCGTGGTAGGATTGATTTTCTAGAACGTACCGTTCACGAATGGGGCAAATCTCAAAATTTCTTATTTCGCAAAGAAAAACCATTGAGGCATTTCGAAAGTTTTTCAACTATCAAGACCGTTTTTATCTACTTCTCAAGTTCCAGGAAAGAACTTTAAAATTATTGTAAACTTCAAACATAGACCGTGTCGTATCACAATGTGGCACAAAAGTGACAAGCTTAGATTGCTACAATTCAAAATAGAGACCTAGCGGCTTGTCTATAATTTATCTCATAAAAATATAAGTTCTGGGTAATTAAACAGTAAAACAAATATTTCTAAAGACTAAAACAAATAATTTTGCCAAACAAAATATTTAACTTTTAGACGCTAGGAACTGCTTGCTAGCAAAAAAAAACAGAAAGTTGATAGATCTTTTTAGAGATGTAAACTTGTACTTAGACTTGAACTGCATACTATTTTCCATACTTTAAATCGGTAGTTGTTAAATTTTTTTAACTAGAAAAATTTCTCCGAAAAGTTCAATTTCTTAATGAATCCTTTAATCTTCATAGAACGTGTCTTGAAATTACAGAATGTATACCTTAACCAACAATACTAGCGGATGTTTACTTATTCGTCTTATCAAAAAAACCTGGTGCTGTTAGTACGTATGTTGTAGAGTACCTAATTCAGTTTTGTGTTTTAGAACCATAAATCTAAATGTAGACACAAATACACAAGGAGGTAATTTTTTCTTTCATTTTTCCATCGTACAGTTTGTAGATTGTGATATTACTTATCGATAACAAAAACCACAACACGTTATCAAAATTAATGTTTGTAAGTTATAACAATTTTGGGATTAGTTATGTACAACATAAAGTGCAATAACTGTACAAAGTACACTAACTATACAGCCAGTCGCTGCCTTCCCAATTTCAAACCCCAATCCTTTTAATCCTGTGCCATATTTTCCTCCATATCACTGTTCATAACTGTTCTAATGCCTTCGTTCCATGATTTTCGTGAGCGTCCTTTTTTTCTTTTACGTGGTGGATTCCATATAAACAAACGTTTGGCCCATCTCGTATCTTCCATTCTTAACGAGTGGCCGAACCATTTAAGACTCATTTTTTTATTCTTTCTACTACCGCTTCTCTAGCTGACATTATATATCTGACTTTCTCATTTTGTCTTCTCTCCATCCTTGATATCCTAGCACTTCTCCGTAGGTAATCCATTCTAATTCCAGTTAGCTTTCTTTCCTCCTCTTCTCTAATTATCTAGACTTCACTGCCATAAATGAGTACCGACTCCACTCTAGCTCCTAAATATTTAAATTTGTCTACTTGCTGTACATGCATTCCGTTACTAATAAGAACATCAAATTTGGCATCTGAGTTTACCACTGAGTATTCAGTTTTCTCTAGACTAACTTTTAATCCCCATTTTTTGTATTCTGAATGTAGTCTTTCAACATAAACTCCATCTAGCATGAATTTTGTGCTAATACTGCCTGATCGTCGGTAAAACTAAGTGGAAAAGATGGTCATTGTTTACAAGAATACCCATTCCATACATGTATGCTTCCATCTTTTCAGTCCTGTTTCTATAGAGATATTGAACAGTAATGGAGAAAGGCAGCGGCCAGGTCTAAGGCCCTTAGTCGTTCTTATCGAACTTGACAGACAATTTTTAATTTTGACATATGCTACGTTATTTTCGTACAGTTCTTGGATCACTTCGATAGTATGTCTTGTCGTTCCACTCAGTTTCAACGACCGCCATAATTTTTGTCTTGGTAGATTATCATACGCTTTTGTTAAGTCGATGAACGTAATATGCACCTTGTCATTTTTTCCAATTTTCTTTTCTATCAGTTGTTGTAATATAAAACGGTTGTCGGTACATAAACGGCCAGGTGTAAAGCCGCTCTGATCTTCTGAAATTATTCTTCCAACTTCTCTTAGTCTTTTCTGTAAAATCTTTCCATACACTCTGCTTGGTGTGCTTGTCAAGCTTATTTCTCTGTAATTCTCTGGATTTTTTCAATTCCCCTTTTTATTATACTGATGACATATAGCTAATCTTCCATTCTTTAGGACTTTTTCGTTTTTGTAGATAAAGATTCATCAAGTTTATAACTCTTTCATGCAGTGCTGCTCCTCCGCTCTTGAGTAATTCAATATTTAAATTTCCAGGTCCCGGCACTCGGCCATTTTCCATTTTTCTAATACTGGACCTTTTCTAAGTTTACCAAATCTGGGTTGATTTCAATCGCTGCAAGCTCGTCTTCCTTATTAACATTTAAGAATTCCTGTCTTTGTTCAACCTGTAATGTGCTATAATAGTCCTTCCATTTGTAGATGTAGAAGATGAAAGTCCGTGCTTCCAGGCAGTACGGGGTTGGCCATCCACTAAAACTCCCTATCCACAAATGACATGGAACCGCGCAAGCATTTCTTCACGGCGGGGTTTTGTCCGAGGGGCTAAATGTTCTGTATCTCTAGATCTTAAGCCATCATGTTTTAATTGTATATCTCCTCATTCAGTCCTCTCTCTCTCTCTCTCTCTCTCTCTCTCTTTTGTCTCGATTATCTCTCTAATCATTTTGTATATAATGTCGATTACATTATCCGGGTTAATAATTCTTCTCATTGACTCGTTGACCTCATCGTTGTTCCCATCTCATGCAGTGGAATACGACGTGCTCTGGGTCATCCCTTATGTTACACGCCAGACACCTCGCCTCATCTCTTTTTTTAATTTTTAGTAGGTAAGAACCAAAGCTGTAAGGAATTGTGTCAGGCAATAGTCAATCAATCTCCTTCCTTCTTACAGTAAACAGGTTTTTGTCCAAAAATAAGATATCTCTGTGATGATTATTTGCAAATTGCTAGCGAAGAGCAACAAACAACGAGTATTGTACGGTTTTGGACCATCCCTTCTCTGTTGATCTTTTAAATTTTCGAATTCATTTCAGCGTTTAATAGTTCCACTATTTGTTTACAGGCACCGGGTAATCTTGTTATCTCAAGCGAGCATATACGAGGGCTGTTTGACGGAAGTGTGACATTTCAATAAAAAACAGGTTTAGTCTAGATTTTTTTTATTATTTTTCAAAATAGTTCCTTTCAAGTGCTACACACTTAGTCGAACAACTTTCCAATTTTTTTAAGCCGTCTGAGAAATGTTCTTTTGGCAACTCGTCAAAATAGGCCTCCGTTGCAGCAATAACCTCTTTATTTGATGCGAATTTTTTTCCTGCGAGAGATTTTTTCAAATTCGGAAATAAAAAAAAGTCGCTTGGGGCCAGATCCGGTGAGTATGGTGGATGGGGAAGCAATTCGTAGCGTAATTGTACCAATTTAGCGGTCGCAATTGTAGATGAATGAGATGGGGCGTTGTCGTGATGAAAGAGCACTTTCTTACGTGCCAAATGTGGGCGTTTTTTCGTTAAGATAACATCAAAACGGGTCAATAAATCAGCATAATATTGGCCAGTTATTGTTTTACCCCGTTCCAAACAGTCAATATGGATTATGCCTTTAGAATCCCAAAAAATAGTCGCCATGACCTTATTAGCCGAGTGACCAATTTTAGTCTTCTTTGGTGCACGTTCGTCTGGTGAAATCTATTGTTTCGACTGTTTCTTTGTCTCAGGGGTGTGGTGGTGGATCCAGGTTTTGTCAACAGTCACATATCGGCGAAAAAACTTAACTGGATTACGTTGTAACATGACCAAACATTGATTTGAAAGTTGAACACGAATTCTCATTTGGTCCACTGTGAGTAATCGCGGCACCCATCTTGCCGATACCTTTTTCATATGCAAATGTTCGTGTAAAATATTATGCACCCGTTCGATTGAGATGCCAATAGCATCAACTATCTCGCGCACTTTCAAACGTCGATCAGCCATTACCGTATTATGGATTTTGTCAACGATTTCCTTAGTAGTGACCGTTTGTAAGGGCCCGGGGCGTTCACCATCATCAGTGCTCATACGGCCAGTTTTAAATGAATTAAACCACTTGGAAACCATTCCATGCGATGGAACAGATTCATCGTAATATTTCCGTAATTGCTCCTCCGTTTCTTTCACTGTTTTTCCACGTAAAAAATAATGTTTAATTAAAACACGAAATTCACGTTTTTCCATATTTACAAAATAACACAAACTTAATTGATTTCTATGACTGTCAAATGTATACTATTTCACAGATTGACATGAAATTTGGAGGTTAAGCCTCTAAAAGACTGACGTATATGCTAATGTTTTCGATTTACCGATATCAGCACTATCTAGCGAAAAGTCACGCTTCCGTCAAACAGCCCTCGTATTTTGGGTACGCAACGAAATTATAGCATCGCGTATGTTCATCATGTTATTACAAGTAAACATTTCAACAGTTTCATTGTTTTATGCATTCAACAACTAAATTACATGTTTAATTTTTGTATGTCGACTGATTAACTAAAGATAATCATTTCTGTATAGCTTAAAGAAAGGTATAACAAGACTTTATTGCTACCCTTAGAAACAATAACTGTAATCAATGCATAAATTATCTATTCTTGGTTGCTCACCTGCAGATCTTCTTTTCTTTCAAGACAAAGCCTTCTTCACGAAGATGTTTTAAGATTTTTATGTTAGAAATACTGTAAAAGAAGTAAAAATTTTAAACTTTTTATTATCTGAAAATTACTTCTATAATACAACAGAAGGCAGATAATATAAATTTGTGAGTATATGCACAGACCATCAACGTATTCTGCTTTCCTATCACAATGAATCAAAATCATTTTGTTAACTAACTCAAGAGTATAATTTGATAAGTATTTTTGTTCAGATTCAAAATAGGCATCTAACTTTTCTACATAATTTTTAATGCAATAAATCTTCTTTTCTGTATCGCTTTTCCTTTGGAAATTGTTCTTCATTTCTTAGCTTAGAAGAAAAAATATTATTCACACAGTCAACAAGCGCATTTACAGAAGTCTAAA
>VTPC01008849.1:0-11681 GCA_011009095.1 Ignelater luminosus | reverse complement strand
AAAAATATTATTCACACAGTCAACAAGCGCATTTACAGAAGTCTAAAGAAAGGAAAAATATTTTATAAGATTCCAATACTTTCGGCATTGTTGTACATCTAGATACTGCAGATCATTTTTTGTCAAACAAGAATTATCCAAGGCAGTGCATCGTCACAAAGAATTCTAGTATAATATAATAAAGAAAATAAAATTACAAGAAAAATACATGTTCACTTTGAATAGTATCAGCTATACGTCTCCATAAAGTCATTAATGTACTAATCTGTCAAAATTCCTTCTTCAATGATAAATTGGTAAGAAATCATCTTTATAAGCTATGGAGGATTATAATAAAAGATACATTATTATTTCATCGTTTTATTTATATCAGATTGTTTATATAATTTAGAAAAAGGAAGTACACTTACAATAGTAAAATGGCATTCCATCTAATCCAATAAAACCTTCAATAACTTACAGTAGTGGTAGTTTGGACTAGTGTTAAACTGGAAGAGCTACAGTGAGAGGAACTAATCAGAAATGGAAATGCAGAATGTAGGTACCTTGAACTTAAAGAAATAATATAAATTTAAAAAACGGTTAACTATAACAGAGGAAGAATTTGCCTGGTTTAGGCATGTAGGAATCATAGAGCCCAGAATATGCTAATGAAGTGAAACCAGAGAAACAATTAGAAGACCAACAAAGAAATAGAATTGAAACTAAGCACTACTGGAATGTGCCTGAGATGACCATAGATGTCAGCACACCCGGTATCTCGAAACAGTATTTACAATAAAGAGAAAGTTAAAGATTTTAAGGTTTTTAAGGATTTAACCAAAATAATTATAATGAATAGATCTGTATAGGCTTTCAAGATTCCGAACCTTACTCTGATACATCTCTGTAAAATATCACCAACCTTACTTAACGTTTTCCTTTATTATTTCTGGAACAGTACAGTAGCTTTCTTTAATTTTAATAAACGTATCAAGCAATTACAAAAAATTAATTTATTGTTAAAAATAATGTATTAAAAAATATTAGTTGATTTTACAAAATATTGAGTCGTTTCCAAGTGTTAACAAGTATAAAGAAAATAAAGTGAGCATTATTAAGGTTGGAGAACTAAGAAATTATTCGTACTAAATCCCACGTACTTTCCGCCCATAATGTAGAAATCATTAGGTATTCAAATGATTTGTTTTCTTTATATTGTGAAAACACAAAGGTACAACAGGAATTTTTTTATTAGTTCAATTTTAAATAAATGAATGCAGCGAGCAAATTTGCTTACAAATAAAATGTTTAAAATGCAAGTTTATATTTTATCTGTTTATAAAATCTTTTCACCAAGTCGTAGATGTGTAAATTAATTGAGAGGTCGGAAAAACATGATTTTAAACTTAAGAGACTTAGCTGAATCGTTTCTGAATTGAACGATATATATTAGCTTTGTCTAATGTAAAATTTATTATACTCGTATATTCTAGATAACTTAAATGCTGCAATTTGTAGTACTTTTAAAACCTGTAATTCCGTAACAACTATACCTGTAACTATTTTTCATTTACATACGCTTTATTTGGCATGTACTAATACTTTTAAAGATACTCAGAATTTACTTTTTTTGAACTTTTAAACGTTTTTTAATTTTTTTATCGTTCAGTAGAAATTTATTTAAGAATTCTAATAAACAACTCATTAAAAACTTCTCTAAAACTACCTTCCTTTCAATTTATTATTAGAAATCCGTACTCCTCCCTAATATCAATCAGTGCTTATGTCATTAACAAAAACAAAGCCGAAGGCTACGTATTACAAATTGATGATCGAGACTTTTTGGAAATAAGTTTTGAATTGAAAACCACAAATTTCATCAAATTCCAGCGCTTATTTTAAAAGCAATTATGTTTTTATTGAAACTCAAACTATACATTTTAAAGTTATACTCTTCAATAAACAAAATGATGTTAAAATATGAAAATAACTTAAAAAGTGGATTTTATAGCTTTATATTATGACTCAAAACTTACTGCCATCCGTAATGTGATTATAATTACAAAGGCTGATAAGGTGGATTGAAGTTGGGCCGCCTACAAAAATCAAAAATCCTATACGTTGATGATGCCTATGGGGCATTAAGGCACAAATTGACAAAGAACTGAATTGCCTGACTTAATGCTTCCATGCATCACAAGAAATACACCTTGATCGAAGTCTGATGGGTATTTTGTTTTTTTCACCTTTTGCTCTCTTCTTCTCTTCCTCTCTTCCTCAATTGCTTTTGCTTTAAAAACGTGTGAATGTATTGAATACTGCGACGAAAAAGTTCCATTATTTGCCAGGTAAAAATATTGTCATTTCCACTTCGTTAAGATTTTTGTTTGATTAATTATAAGTGTCGTTTTCTATATAAGGATGATTATTTTTATATTTTAGTGATTTAGATTTATCATGCATTAACGGTATCTAAAATGAAATTCGCTAATTATATATCATTTTGAAATAAATGAGAGAATATTAATTTTAGTGTATATTCAGTAATAAAATATGTTGATGTTTTTTCTAGTAATTTTCACCATTTGTTAAAACTTTTTAAAGTAAATTCATTTCTTGCTAAAGAACAAAACAATAAATTAAGATATGTTCTTTGTGAATCTTGACCTATTTTGTATAGCGTTCTGTTCAAAAACAATTAAATTTGAGAAACAATTTAATATCAACTTTGTCACGTCTTCTTTGAAAATATTAATTCACTAAAAAAAAACTATTCTTTGTTACAACAAATTAAAATACACAGATGTCTAACATAGTTTTTCCTAATAGAGATCAAACCAATCTTCGAATTTTAGTTCCCTTATTTTTCATTTTGTTTTGCGTTATCAAACAAAAGTCAGTGATTATATGTAAAAAAACCATTATAGCTATTTTCTGAATTAAACGAAAGTCTCAGATAACAAAATTCTTTATTAGAGAAAGCAGTTGACAAACTAGAAAAGATTCATTCTGAAGATACTATTCCAAAATCCCACATTGCCAAAGATCTTAATACATAGTTGTTAGTAAACTGTATTTTGATCAAGATAATCAGGTGATCAAAATCCCTTTTACTGATCTGTGTTAAAAATATCAATTGGAATAATTAAAATTCAACATGCACAGGTGATTTCTGGCAGTTTATTTTTTTATTATTGTCACTTTAAGTAAAGAAAGTGCTTGCAAAAAACAACAACCAAAAAACTGCGTTTAGATCTCATTCCTTTGTGCTTTTCTCGAATTTTTCTATTTTCACAGACCACTAATTATCTATTTGATTTTTATTCCGGTTTGGGATGTGATCCAGCATCCATTCCAGAAAGGTACATTCTGAAAGTGGCAGGAAGAGCAAGTTTGAATTCCGTACAGTGGAATTAAAGATATATTATACGAGGGTCGTTTGAAAAGTCCGTGCAAAGTCAGAGAGATGGCACTACTGGCGCATATCGAGGTTATGTTTAGTTAGTAGCATCTCTTGGAAGAACACACACCAAGTTTCAGCCAGATCGGTCTATTTCTTTGTGTTTGGCATTCGTTTGAATCGAGGAAGTCGAGTGATTTTCAAAAAATGGACGAAAAAGAATTTCGTGTATTGATTAAACATTACTTTATGAAAGGCAAAACGCCTCAGGAGACTAAAGAGAAGCTTGATAAACATTATGGTGACTCTGCACCTTCGATTAAAACAGTTTAAAAGTTGTTTCAAAATTTTCGGAGTGGCCATATGGGCACAAGTGACGCTGAATGTTCTGGACGCCCTGTTGGCAAGGAATAATCCTCATCGACTATGTGGAAAAGGGTATAACTATTACAGGTGCATATTATTCATCGTTATTGGACCGCTTAAAAACCGAGTTGCAAGAAAAACGCCCACGATTGGCCCACAAAAAAGTCCTTTTCCATCACGACAACGCACCAGCTCACGCCTCAGCAGTTGTGGTCGCAAAATTAATAAAAATAGGGTTCCAACTCGTTTCACATCCCCCCTATTCTCCAGACTTGGCTCCCTCGGACTACTATTTGTTCCCCAATTTGAAGAAATATCTGGCGGGAAAAAGATTTTATTCAAACGAGGACTTGGACAAATCCTATTATTCAGAAGGGATCAACAAACTAGAGCAGCGTTGGACGAAGTGTATAAGCCTAAAAGGAGACTATGTTGAAAAATAAAAAAGGTTTACCCCAAACAATTAAGTAGTTTTTATTTTTGCACGTATATAATTATATAAAAAAGAGTTACCCATTTTTCTCAATAGCAATGACAACTATCTCGTTGAGCATGTCTATTATAAGCCATATCAAAGGAATATGACACCTTTTATCTTTTACAGTACAAGAGCCACTGTCAGAAAAAGAAGACCTGAATCCTAACTTTCTGACGCTGTTATACATCGCCGCAGAAAGGCATCTAGGTATTCTGGTGAAAATTTCAACGAGCTAGATGAGAGTATGCGCTCGTAGTGGATATTATGAAAAAGTCTAGTTTTTCCACGAATCCTAACTATCTAGCGTTTATAAATTTTCGTAAAGTGGCGACATACAAGTACTTTGGTGAAAACGCCTGAATGCTAGAGATGAGCGGTTCCATGTAAAACACGAAAACTCGTAAACGGAAAATGTCACTTATCGTACCCACTTGAAATTTGCGTCATTTTATTACTCTTTTTTATCTTGATTTCTAAAATCAAAACGCCAGAAAGACCAGTGTGGTCTTTGTTTCTTTAATTAACATTTTATGCAAAAAAATTCACTTTTTTTACAATTTTTTCGAGAATTTTACAAAATTGTAAAAATATGCTTAAGATGCATATTGAGACTTGAAAATTTGGTTGCGTATTACTGAAAGTTTGTATAATACAAATTTTGAAATGCCAGAAAAGTACGCCCCTCCCTAAGCCCAAGGGTGCAATTGTGGCTTCAACCATAAGTACCAGTGTCCTATGTCTACCAATAGGACAGTCCAAAAACGATTTTTTCTTGTAAAAGATTTTTTTAATTTGCAAATTAGAACATGCTTTACACTTTTTTGTTGATATTGACATCTTTTCTTGCCGATTTGTCATTAATGTTAGGAAAAAAGGAGATCAAAGTATGACTGTTTTCCGTGTTGCTGAACCTTGATAGAAATTATCAAGTCTTCAAGGGTGATACCCACTATCCGCTGTTTAAAAACAAAGCCGCTGCCGTGGCTCGTCAGCGAAGTCGGGGTTTCTAGTGTATCTAAAAAGTCTCGTAACTCAGCTTGACAACATTCAAGTTTATTTAAGGCGCCAGAACACCGCAAGTAAAACAAAATTAAAAAGAAATAGCACAAAATTTCAGATATAATATCAAATACAATTAATTATATCCAAAAGCTAAATAGAATAAAGAAGAAATAATAATACATAGATGAAATTTTTTGAAAACAATAGAAGAATCAGCAAAAATAGTTAAAAAATCAATATAAACAGCAAATATAATCAAAGTTTGCAAATGGAATAACTAAATCGGCAAAGTTCGTTTTACCTAGCAAAAAAGGAACAACTATAAGGGCCCACACAAAATATCTAATGCAGCGCAATTCTTATATAATGACAAAAGAAGTAGCAAAAAGAAATCTTACCAGAACTGATGGGTGGCCTTGAGATTAGCACCGCTCGGTGAACTATTTATCCGCAAGTACCAAAATCATAAAAACTTTAGTCTAATTACTATAATCCGCCCCAAAACAGCGATTAATTACAAAATTAATATTTCAGCACTAGACCAAACTGTCTTTCACGCACCACCAGTATTGATGTTCTTCACACGACAAAACGAAAAATGATAAGACTCTAAAAGACCACAAATACAACCCGATAAAAATTTATTGTAGAACACTGAATTAAAACGAATTGATTTTGCTACAGCAGGATTCAGACAGCCACTTTATGTGCTAGTGCTTTAGATGAAAATATAACCGTAACAAGGGAATTGCAAAAACTTGTTTTTGATTTACATTGAAACTACATCTCAAAACATTCTGTTACAATTTGTATCCATATTTTGCTATTTTAGTACAAATTTGTTATAAAGCAATATGTGTCCTATTGGTATTATAAAATCATTCACGATGGTATCTGGTTGCATAAAGTTGTACGATAATTTATTGATGTATTTCATGACTTACGTTAATTTATATTTGATAAATAGTATGAACAATCTACGAGTTTTAGTGTAGGAGAAATCAAAGCACGGAATGAGGATAGAAAACTTCTGAAGAAATCTAGAAGATGTGGGCATGATCAGATTTTGATACGTTGAGTTCAAGAATCTTTATTACATTTCTGTGCTAAATAACCATGTTACTACGGTTTTTCCTTTTTATTTTCGTAATTTTTTTTTAAAATCCAGTTAGAAAATCAGAAATTTTATATGAAAAATACGTAGAGGTCTTTGACATAACACAGAAAATAAGTATCAGATCTGAACAATTTCGGTTCTTAGTTTGATCAGCATAAAGAAGTGGTGTTTATGAAATGGAATAAGAATATGCTTATAACCATTAATAAATATTGATTCTGTCAAATTACTAAGGCCACTTTTAGATAGAGCAAGAAAGAGAAGAAAATAAGAAACTCTACAAACTGATCTTATAAATTGATGTAAAGGAAGTAAAATTGGTGACCTTCCAACTGCTTGCCATACTTATTGATGGGTGTGTTTTAGGTACCAGTAAATTTTTCAGTTTAGCGTATCGTAGTAGAGATAGATAAACACCGTTTGATAATTTGGTGAAAATTAACCTCTTAATGCCTAAAAGTACTTTAGAATAATCAAGTATTCTGAAAAGTTGTAATTATATAGGTAATTGCATATAAAACTGCACTGTATAATCCGATTTTATTTCTCAGAATTTTTAACAAAAAAAAAAATGGTTTGTCTCAAATTTGTTACATTGGACTGTAGAGTTTTTTAATTCATGTATTTGCAGCCCAGTACATTCTTGTACACGGAAGTCCATATATACAGGGTCGCTAAAAAGTATGGAAACACGCTACCCCCGCAGAAACGGTAAGAGATAGACAAATGAAATTTGGGGAGCTTAAAGTAGGTATTGCTTGCCATGTTTTGCGAAGGTAATTAAAAACAAATCTTCAATTGTTTTTTCGTACGGCCGCCATCTAATTCGTGTTCATTAGTTTTCAATGGCTTATTTAGGTTTTTCTGTACCACACAGATTTGACTGATCAGCTATATATTTTTTGAGCAGCATCAAAAAAATTCTTAAAATAATGTATAGGGGATTTTAATCCATTATAGTTATCCAAATTTAGTGTCCATTCTGGTATAGGTTTTTCTAGATGATCATCAATATTCTGCCAATTCAAATTGTTCTTTTTTTTGTATCTTAGAACTATGTGGTACTGAATCTTCTACATTTTCACTTTCAGCGGAAAAGATTTCGCATCTTCTAATAATCTTGATAATCAGGATCTTTATCGCTGTCATTTAGCATACTGTCGTGACTATCTTCTGAGGATCTAATAAAGTCCTTAAGCTGCTGTCGTTTCATGTTCTCAGTTGAAATGAGAAGAATTACCTAATTTCGTTGTGTTCTATAAATTTCCTTCCTTATTGTAAGTGTTGCTCAATGCTACAAACTGGATACGAACATTAGACTGTTGATTTGACTATTATAGTCCGTTGTTACATATTTGATACAAACACAAAATTTGCTTTTTTTATTTGAAAAAAAAATATTTTTGTCAGTAAAACTACAGCAGGGTGAAGTAGGCATAGTGTTTTATGAATTGTATATTTTTATATAAAGGTATCTTACCTTCTTTTGATGTAATATCTACCCAAATCTACATAACCTTATTTTGCACACAGGAGCACATGATTGAGCATAAACATGAAGTGTCAGTTGAAATTGTGATCACTAGATGGTAGCGCGGGTATATTTTTGATTAAGTGTATGTTACACAAATGATATAGTGGTCGCAAACGGCCCAAATCAACATTGGAAATAATAATAACAAATGTATTTTTGGTATGTTACACATCTGTAACAAGGGGCATTATAAGGTTAAGCAACAATGAAAATAATATGCTTCTTGTACAAAAGAAGTTATTTGGTTATTGCAGCAAACGCAGTGTCACTTTTACTAGTAAGTGGGAAAATTACTGGACATTTACAAAAAAGCGATTTTCTTTGGTTCATTGAGCTAAAAGACTAGTTTTCTTGAAAAATATCGGGGACGGTTGCAGCCCCGTAATGCTTGTGGATAAAACAATCACTGTTTACTATTTTATTATCATCTTTTGTAAAATCTGTATCTATTCCTTTGTGTACTTTTATGAACTCTAAAGTCCCAGTGCCCTATACAGGGTGTATTATTTCAGGTAGAGAATATCAACGGTACTCGATTCTGCATCAAAAGCTATGCAAGAAACTCTAGTACCAATATGTTGTTAACTCTTGGTTGTGGAAATATTAAGAGTCGTATATTTTTTTATAATTTACTTATGACTTTCCAAGATTATTAAATAAAAGTAACCACTTATAGTTTAGGTACCAGAAAACATAAATCAATCGTATTTTTCTCCTATTTACCAGTAATTCTTTTAAAATGGCTTTTACATAATGCAATTGCTTTGGTTTACTTGTTTGTAGAAGATATTACAATACTGTGTTTACCTAGAAACGTTAATATTAAGGACCTGCAAAAATGTTACTAAGGTAACTGCGTTAATAAACTTATGACCTATTCTTGCTCTACTTACAATTTTCATAGAGCGTTGCAAGTATTAGGAATTTTAAATGATCTTTATTTATTGCTCAATTTTTCAGGGAGAATCGAGTGGTCCTAGTATTCTCCACCTGAAATAATACACCCTGTATATAGGACAATAAAAAAAAGTATACAAGAAATCCCATTTTAAATTGTTTTTGTAAAGCATGCTGTAGTAGACTGTTTTTAGCTAAATTAAAAGATTCTTTATTTAAATTTCTGATTATGTCTACCACTGGTACTTAATGGGTTAATTTTAAAATCCTTAGAAATCATCTATTCAGTTTTCTAAGCAATGATTTTAGTGCATCTTCAAATTAATTCTTTTTTATTACAGTTACCATTGTTAATAACTACTTGTCTTAATTATTAATATTGAAAAGTTTTTCTTAAAAAAAAAGAAATTGTAAAGAAGTTATTAAAACAACCTATGGAGCAGCCTATTACCTGAGATTACAACGTTAGGGAACTGCAAAACTGCGGAAGAACGTTAAGCAAAATGTTAACATTCTTCTATATTTCAGATTTTACATCTTGGTAAGGATCAAATCATACCACGATGTTTATAGTACGAAACTACAGCCTCATCTTTAGAGTGGCATTCTTCTACTAATTCATTAGGTTGAACAATGGTGTAGCTTTTGCAAAACGGTCGTTCTTTTCTAGATCATTGTTGTTAGAGCGATGAATGTTACTCAAGATGTACTTGAACCTATTTCGTGACGTTAATTAACTAAAAATGTATTTTAGGCGGATCCCCAAACGATGTTTTAGCGAGAAACAAAAAAGTTGCCACCTAGAAGCAAAACTTTAATAAGCAGTTGAAATTGATTCTAAGTTACATCTCCCACTTTGTTTGTCCTTACATTTTATGTACTTCGGAAATTCAGAATCATGTTGAAATAGTATTACTAAAACAGCTAGATAAGGGTTCTATGCTAAAGGTAGGACAGTTATTGACTGCTGCTCTATGAGCTTTCAGTTACTGTGTGATAATTTCAAAGACGGAGAAATCCATTTATAAGATCTTTAGGGCGGACAAGATTTTTTGATCATCATCATTACATTGAATGGCCCTTCAATCTTCCTTGTTGTGCTAGTAAATTATTTACGTACAAATCATTTTTATTGCTAGAATCTTCATCTGCAGGATTTTCACAAGTATATGTAGATGAAATGAATGCAGTTTCAGTGATATTGCGAGAAAAATCTAAATCTTTCAAAAATTAAAATAATTTCAAATATTGGGATATTTCTATTTCATACCTTTATTTGTACAATAAAATTTTAAAAAGAGTTTATTAAGAAACATTATGCGCAGTCATCCAAAACTTTAAAAGCAATAATAAACGATTTTTCAAACAAAATTCTTTAATAACTATTAATATAAAATTAACTATTGGAAAATTGCGGCATTTAGTAAAGCAAACAAAAAGTGATACTCCTAACCTGTCCTTTAGAGGGACTACTCTAATGGTAAATCATTCGAGAGCAGTTATACAATTTATATATCATATATTTTAGTGTGTAAAGACGTTTTTCTACTGCCCATAATGGGTTCTTCATTATCTAGGAATGGTAACAAACTCAAGATCTTGTTATTCGTTTCTAATCTTAAACTTTAGTCTACTTAACGTATCCCCACAGAAGTCTCTTTTGACGATTGACTAGAAACGTCACGACTGACTACCTTTTTATTCAACCGTAGTGTGTTCACGCCGTTTGTCATTCTTATATTTCAAATATAAAGAATGCATTCGAAAACAAAATCCAAAAAATTGCTAAATCTACGATAAAAATGGTTTTGGCAAAATAACTACAACAATTCTTCTGTTACAAGGAAGTTTGTTTCTGATAATAAGCCTAGTTCTGCAGATAAATCTGCTAACAGAACAGAACCTAACAAGGTAAGCAAAACAATAAGATTTGTCTAAAATGTCAAAAAGAGGTCTGGAATGAGATCTTACAAAGTGCAGTCAGCTCCAGAACAAAGTGATGAAAATTAATTGTACGTATTTAAATTTTCTAACAGAATTTGACCGTGTAGTAATAGATAATATGACTTATGGGAAATGTTCTTCACAGATAAGAAATTAGAAAACTTTAAAATTCTCCAAAGAATATTTAATTTGTCACGCAATTTATCGCTGAGATGAAACTTCATCACCGTTTATTACATTTACATCAAAAAGCCTTTAAACAAAATGGTTAAAGCCTTTCTGAAACAAGCACCTTTCAAATCCTCTATTTTGCCTTGAGGTAGCAAGTAGTCATTACTTAAAGGATATTTAAATAGTACACGAAGAGGTTAACCTCTCAACTGCCCCAAACTAAGGCTCATTGAAAAATTCAGGGTAATGGTAAAACGAAATGCAAATTAAAGGAAACAAGGACTTCAGTGCCGAACATCAAACAATTCATTAACATTTTTATATTATATACGTTTCTTCTTTTAAGGACCTTATGGTGTTACTGATATGACAACCAAGCCGTTAGTCATTATTAAAAGTTGTGTGGGATAGACAATCATTTTATTTATTTTTCCCTTTAAACAATTCAATTAAAAAATTGAGAGAAATTCAAAAAAGTTTCCGCCGTAGTTTTCACTTTTCAAAATGGTTCTAGAGTGTGGTAGCTTTTGTAATAATTTAAGTAATCGAGTTATAGTTTATAAAGTGCTTAAAATGGATAAACTTGAACCAATTGTTGTATATTTGCCGCATTAGACTGAAGAATTTCTCTTGAAAAGCTCTTTTGCGCATTTCTTTTTAATAGGTACTAGATAAATACCCGCGACATCTGGGCGCACTGTCCACCCAGTAGTTCCAGCTCTGACAAAACGCCGAGAAAACTGAATGCAAAGCATTATATTCTATAAATTTACTTTTTCCCATAAATATG
>VTPC01008848.1:0-12735 GCA_011009095.1 Ignelater luminosus | reverse complement strand
TACAAACTTGCCATTCATGATAAATGTACATAATAGTTATTTATGTAACAATGACGAAAAATAGGGTATTAGGCTTAAGCTTGAACGAACCTCTAATACATTTCTTGACCTTATTGCATGACAGTCTGATTTCTGAGTAAATTTGGAACTTGGTCGTTTTTTCATACTAAAATAATGCGTTTTTTTAAAAATTTTTTTCATTATTGTTGGTAACATCAAAATTATATTACCATTATTGGAGATTTTGAAACAAGCAGAAAATTTTATCAAGAGTGACATTTTGTTTAAGACCAATAATAAAAAAGCTTTTCCTCTTGTAAACTGTATATTCTGAGTGCATGACAAATTGCTGCAGTTTGTCATGCACGAGGGATATTTTGGTAAACTATTTCCCGAGAAAAAAATTGCTCAGTGTTAATCAAAATTAAGAAAGGAATTGGAAAATTTAAAAAACCTAAATCATTAATTATTACCGAAATATTAAATTTAAAAAACGAAATATTACATATTATAAAAAAAGTTATCTGTGGAATTGTGTTTGAGGGGCATTCCACAAAAATCAGTAAAAAAACTACAAATAAGTTAATTATCTTTCACAAATTTTTAAATAAACTGAAGAAAAACTTCTGTATGTTATCTTTATTATTAAGTATTGTTTTTGCTAATACGTCATTAGTTAGTCCCATTACTGATTAATGTTTTCATTTAATATCAGAAGTTGTAGAAATCTTGAAAGAGGGTAAATGTTAAATTGGCAAGTTTTTTTCTCTCTGTCCTAAAATCTGGACTCTATTTATGTAAATAAAGATCCAAGACACTTTAAATTTGTAGTTCTATGAATTTCTATTTCGATTGTTGAAGTTAGCACCGTATATTTGATCAGATTTTATCAATGTATAAGTTGTGTCGGGAACGTGACGACAACACACTTCTTTATATAGTCATCGTCGGAGATTAGCTAGAATAGTGTCTTTTCTATAAATACAATTGATCATTAGTATTTGTAACATAGTAGGTACATTTAATTTATGCACTTGTTTTTAGACTGCTTATTTTGTGTTTGTTATTTTGTCGGACACGTGACATATTTGTGACAGCTTATTTATATTTCAAGTTATTCTCAAGTTGTCAAGTTATTTATCAGTTTATGTAAGTGTTTGTATTTAAATTAATTGTGTGTTGTGATGGAAAGAAAAAAAGGTAGTACAAGTACAAATAGAATAAAAAGATATCGCGAAAAACGAAAACGGGAAGATCCCGAATATCAAAAGAAAGAGAATGAAAGATTGAGGGCTTTAAAAAGAAAGAAAGAAGAAACCATGTCTGGAAGAGAATTGGAAAATTTCAGAAAACGTAAGAGAGAAGAAAAAAGAAAAGAACGGCAAAGGAAAAAAATGTCAAGTAGCTGATGCCCTTTCAACATCAAATTCAAATAATAAAAGTGCTTTGCCATTCTACCCATATAAATGCCATCAAACGTATGGTAAAGCTGTACTAAAATGTTTAAAAAGTCTTCCGTCTTGTCTTCTAAAGTAAAAGAGCGTCATAAAGGTCGTAGCTAAACGTTTAGGTCTTACAATAATTGACGAGACGGAAAAGAATGAATATGATGTAGATAAGCAAAATAAAGAATTGGAAATAGTAAAGAATTTCTATTATCGTCCTGATATAGTATATACTTGTCCTGGAATGAGAGATAGTATAGCAGTACGGAAAGATGGTAAAAAGATTACATTACCAAGGCATTACTTGACTCTGTTTTTACGCGAAGCTTTTGCAATATTTAAACAAGACAGCCCGAATATAAAATTGGGATTTTCAAAATTTTGTAGCCTTCGACCAGACAATGTTTTATTATTAAAACATATGCCGTTAGAACAATGTAAATGTAAACTTCACGAAAACTTTGCAATGAAACTCAAAGGACTTAAAATAACTTATTCACAAAAGTTTTGGGACGATATATTGTGTAATGTATCGTTGAATTCAAGTTGTTGGAAAAACATTTGTGATGTGTGCTGTAATTTAAAGAACATGAATGAACCAAACGTTATGTCGCAAGTTCCTATTTGGAAAGAATGGGTTAAAACCGATGACAAGAAATATAGGCTGATTACACATGAAACAAGCACAGGAGAGTTGTTTGAGATCAAAGAAGACTTCATCGAATTTCTTCATCATGTTTCTATTAAAAGAATTCAAAGTGATGCATTCTTAAATGACAAAAACAACCCATCCGTTAGAATCTTACAAATAGATTTTGCAATATCGTATTCCTGAGAATACCAGAACGAAGTCCAGAGTGCGTTATGGGCAAGATCATGTGTAACTTTATTTAGCGCTGCAAGTTTCCTCAAGAACGAATGTAAGTCATATGTAATTTGTTCTGATTGTCACCACAAAGATAAAGACACAGTTTTTGTGTTTGTAAACCTATTTATGACTTAATCATGGCCAACTGCAGCGATTCTCATATAAATGATGTCATATGGAGCGATAGACCATCTTCAAAATTTAAAAACAAATTTATGGTAAGACTTCTTCAGTATCTATCCAAGAAACACAATAAATCATTCTGGTGGAAATACCTTGCACATGGCAAAGGAGTCGTTGATGAAAATGGCGGCAATTTGAAACGATTAGTTAAACAAAAGACGATGTCTCAAGGTGGAGGTGTGCTTGTCCAATCTCCACAAGATTTTGCAAATTTGGCTGCCACTTTGGTTCCTAGTACAAAAGTCATTTACATTTCAGAAGCTGAAATAAATTCAGAGATCGCAGCTAAAAGCCATGGACAAACACTGAAACGATAAGCGGCATATCACGTTTTTATCTTTTGAAATGTAATTCGAATGAAATACGAGGAAAAAGACATTCTATGGAGACTGAAGAAACAGTTTTTCATCTAAAAAGTAGTTCCTGTAGTTTTTGATTTTGTACTTGTAGAGCACGTGACATAGTTTCGGATACGTGACGCGACATCATTTCTTTATTTTTCTCTGTGGTCTTTTCGTGTTCTTTACACAACCTGTATTTACTGTTCACATTCTGTCTCAGTATGTTCTTTTTATGGTATCGAGTGTTAATTGCGTAATCTTGTGCTGCTACGATGAGACTTTCTGTTTCCCCATTCGTAGGTCTGTTCTTTGTCTATAAGGTGTCCTTGCACTGCTCTCGGATATTGTCCATGCATTTGCTTTTCTACCTACTTGTTTTTTATTTTCTCTAGTATTTTGTTCTTTATCTTATTTTTTGTGTTCTCTTCTGTTTCATTTCCTCTCTCTTCTATTTGGATTTCTTCTAAGATTTTCCTTGCTATCTTCATTATAGATTGACCCGTTGGTAGATCTTTGTCAATTCTTTTCATTAATCTTACACATTTGTCATTCTCTTTGCTGTGAAGAATAGATTTACAATGGATGCTTTGTATGTTCTCACTATCTGCATTAATCCACGAACACCATCTTTTCTTAATGTGTACAGGCGAGCTACATCTGCTTTTGGATGGTGCATCTTATGTGTCGTTAGCATTTTCCTTGTCTGCCTATCTATATTTTCTAATTTCTTTATCTTCCAATTTACTACTCTAAAGCTGTACTGGAGCACAGGTACTGTTATCTCACCTATAGCTAACATTTTATTTCTACTATTTAGTTCGGTCTTCAAAACCTTTCTTATCCGACTAATGTATTCTCTTCGTAATCTATCTTTTACTTGTGTTTCGTCTATTTCCCGAGATTCATTTATCCCTAAATATTTGTAAATCTCGTTTTCGCCTAGTTCTTTGATCAAGTCACGATCTCCCACTTCTATACCTTTTGACTACACCTTTCTCCTCTTTTATATGTTACTTTTGCACACTTTTCTAATCCCATTCCCATACCTATATCAGTGCTATATGTTTGTATTACTTTCATTTCCTTTCTTTGTTCTTGTTCATTTTTTCCGAGGATTTTTAAATCATCCATATATAATAGGTTGCTTACTTTAACATTTTCATTTTTCATTTGATATCCGCAATTTAATCTATTTAATTCGTATGTTAATGAGGCCATTGCTATTCAGAATAGAATTGGGGATAGGGAGTCTTCCTGGAATACACTCCGGCTTATTTTAACTTTTCCTATTTTTTTTACTTCTTCTTGGCTTGGTATTATTAGCTGTGCCTCCTATTTTGCCAGTGTAGTTTTTAACATCTTAACTAGGACATTACTTATTTCCATTATCTCTAGACTTTTAATAATCCAGCAATGTGGCATGCTGCCATATGCTCTTTTGTAGTCGATCCATGCTATACTTAAATCCTTTTTTTGTCGTTTACAGTCTTCTGCTATCATTTTTGACATTAGCAGTTGGTCGATACATCCTTTGCTCCCTCGACTAGACCCTTTTTGCTCTTTTGGCATTATATCATTATTGAATAGATATTCAGACAGTCAGTTGGATATTACTGCAGTCATATTCTTATATAAGATCGGTAGGCATGTTATCGGTCTATAGTTGGTGGCTTTAGTTGGGTCTTCTGATTTGGTATTAGGTATGTTATTCCTGTTACCATCCATTTCGGTGGAGTTTCTGGATTTTTTATTAATCTTGTAAATAGGAAGGCTAGATGTTTATTTATAGCAGTGAAATGTTTCATCCAATAGTTTGGTATCGCATCTATCTCTGGAGCTTTTCAGTTGCCGGTTTTTTAATAGTGTGCTTTGCTTCATCTTCTTTTGTTTTCACCCAGTCATTCTTGTTTTTATTTGATCCTCATTTCGTTTAAGCCATACCGCTTGCTCATTTTGTTGCGTTTCTACCTCCCAGATCTGCTTCCAAAACGGTTTCATTTCTTTTTGCTTTCCAATATCTTGTAAAGCTTTATTCTGTCCGTGTTATATAGTTTATTTTGTACATATTGTCGCTGTCTCTTTTCGTATCTCTTAATTCTATTGAGCTTAGCGTCTATTGTCCGTTTAAGGGTTTCTATAGTTTTTGTTATTTTCTCTTCTCTGTCTATTTCATATTTTCTGTATATTTTAACTAATTTATTAATATATATTTCCCCTTTTAGCTTCCGAGAGCACTGATAATTCTTTTCTGTGATCGGATATCTTATGCCTTATTCTATCCTTCCATTTTTCAGTTTGCCAATTATTGTTTTTATTTGATTTATTTTACTATTATTATAATTATTATTACTATTATTATTATTATTATTATTATTATTATTATTATTATCATTATTATTATTATTATTATTTTACACGAATTTTAGATTTTCTGTGCTTTTCTGAACTTTTTTTTTAACTATACACAAGCCTCCACAAGAATCTATCATAGATAGAATTACAGTTGAAATTTAATTCTAGATTTGGATACATGTAGCACCAAGTATATTAGCTTGAAACGATGCCTTACTCGATATAGTATTTTGGAGCATCATCCAAATGTCTCATTTCCGACCATCCTCATCTTCAAAAAAGATCTTCAATGGATGAAGTGATGGACAAAGTTTGATGATGTATTAGACCAGAGTATAAGTGACATACGCGCATATTAGAAGAAACCTCAAACAGTAAAACCAGAACTGTAAGAATTTAAGAATTTTTTTTCAATTGCAGAAGATTTCTTGACGTACAGGTACGTTGTTAAATTAGATGTTGCTTTAACGACCGACGAAATCTACTTGGGAAGCATATTGCCTCATTAATACCTACAAATGCAAATAGTGCTAGATATCAAAAACCAGTTACACATTTTTTCTTATTGTTACCTAAAAGATCTTTGTTACATCCTATATTTCTTCTGCCGTATCCGATTTGCTAGATATTTCTCAGAAATGTTTAAAATCTGTGTTTTTCTATTTTCTCTAGTCGCTTATACCTTGCAAGTTAAATAAAACACTTTATATTATTCATAAAAGATTAAGTACTAAACTAGTAGATTTTTGTTGGTTTATCAACTCGAATCTTAGTACGGCGTCAAGATCTAAAAGAATTTAACCAAAGTGATTTTTGAAAAATCATTTTTTGAAACATGAAGTGATGGAAATAATCTTAACATGATTATATTTTTCAGGCTAGACTTTATGCGACAAATCAGAAGATCTGGGTCGACTTCTGCTTGAGAAGTGTTCCGGTTATGTTTTGTCTGTCTGGTACAACAAATACGATTAAAAACCATCGCTATTTATGAAGTTTCATCAAAATTGGTGTGAAGTACACTTCATGCTTTTTTTTAGCCATGAGTATATCAGCTTAGCTGCAGTAACTATCAAATCACTCACAATCACTTTTCAGATACCAACAAGGAAATGATTACAGAAAACATAATAGAAATATCTTGCATTCTTATTTTTATTAAAATTGACAAGTTTTTTAATACACATATTCCATATCTAACTACATTTTATCCAAAATCAAAATTCCGCGTCGCAGCCATGTCATATTATTACTGGAGTCAGAAGAATCTAAACCCCTACAATTTTAGTTTTGTCCTCTGCTTTGGAAAGTACGATTAGTAAAATTAATGGTGACATTTTGCACCCGCATATTCGGTGTAAGGAACTGTTCGAGCGTATCAACTCCATCACGAGGCATCCTATCGAATGGATAACCCATTGAGCGGCGATCAGGATACAATCGGTCCTTAATACCACAATAACTGGAAGCATCATCGCATGGACCCGAACTATCTTGATTAACCTGAAAGAAATTAATATATAGTATAGTTAAAATTATTTTTTTAGTCATTAATATACGTACCCGATCATTCGCATAGTTGGAAATCATAACGAAGAGATGACACTTGAACCCTTCGGCTGTACCTTTAGGTATGAGCATATGTTGGGGCCATCCACATCCACAAAAGTTGAATTGCTCTAGAACATCTCCTCCAGTTGGTCTGTTTAGATCCAAGTTACGGAACGTACGTTCAAATGGAATTGTTACAGAAGAATCGCTAGATCGCCGCGTTACCGTGTTTTGTCCAGGACGTACTGCAAAGCATTACTTCTATCATTAAATGATGCAAGATATTACAATAGAACTTACAGTTGACTACAAATCTGTCAAGTTCAATAAACAATCCTTTTTGATCGCGGAATAACCAGGGGTTACCACGTTCATCTTGTGCAGGAGCAATAAAGATTCGGCAAGTTCCTTGACGTTGACTACCGCTATTATTTACATTAATGGTATACGTAAAAGGTTGATGATTTAAATGAGTAAATCGTACAAAAACAGAACCACGTGGTTGGAAGTCCATTCCTCGTGACAAGTCCACGTCAGATTGTTGCCAAAAAGTATTTAACACGTTAGGTCTACCGCCTTGATCCTGACATTGCAAGCCTTGTATGGTAACTCCATCATAATTTAGCTAAAGACAGAACACCAGTGTGAAAACAGCATTCAAGTAGTTTATTACACAAGTAAGCATTACTTACCTGAGCTGATGTGTATCGAGGAAGAGTAGCTTTAAATTCCTGGAATATATCGTCAATATAGGCATGCCACCGATAAAAAATTGGATCACGCATTGCCGTTGTTGAATCCCCAATGACACCAAACGATTCCTTAGATAAAAAGTAGCTTTATAGATTTTTCTGACTCTTGGCTTCTTTTAGAACTATAACTTACCAGATGACGATGGTCAGGATCATGAATATAAGAAAGAAAGACGTGTCCCATATTGTGCATATCTCCATAGAAATCTCTATCGGGTGAGATTAAACTAGATTCAATCATGTTGCCGAGAACGTCGATTCCTTCAAATTCACTAAGCACAATTTGGTTTCCTCTTTGCTGTAATATTTATATATAATTAAACTAACAACAATTATTGTGTGGAAAGAAAAAACTTACATCTCTTACAACACCGGAGTGAATTGCAGTGAAGATTCTATCGCGCCAACGTTCAAGTTGATCAATATCGATACGAACTTGATCTTGTTCTCTCCTTAAATCTTGGATTTTCTGATTTGCTACACGAGCAGGATAGGCTCTACTAGCAACTAAACTATCTAATTTGGGAAAATAAGCCTCTGGAATGGGGCTACGCCAGTCGATGAAACGTTTTACTCTTGCTAATTGGTTACAAAAACGTTCTGCATTGTATCTGGAAAGGTATAATAAAAATACACGTGCCATAGATGTAATTTTAGTTACCTAGCGACAATTTGCTGGTGCATGTAATAGAACAGTTCACCTCGTCTATCCTTTCTTACAATTTCTAAAGGTGCATTAAATGGATAAACCAAATGCCAATGCCAATGATGCAAATTAATACCAAGATCTTCTCGGAAATATGCAAGACGATGCTCTTCCTCCAAGTTGGATGCAGTGAAATCAATGGGAATTTCAATGGGCATCTACAATAATTGAAATGGAAGAATAGAATATAAATAATTTTAATTTCAGTCTAAAAGTTTACTCTGGATCCAGTTGGAACAACAGTAGCCTCTTCACGAGCCCTAGTAAATATCTTGCTATCCACATATTTATGAGGAAAAGATTCAATGAGCGAAGGCACGTCTAGATTTTGGGTATCCTTTCTGTGAAGTAACGCAACAGACAGTGCATAGTTGAACAAGTAAGGATTGACTCGATCACGAGCATAAAGTGCCATCGATTGAAGTTCCTCCACATTTCGCATTCCTGTAATGTGGAGATTTTAGTATAATTGTATAAACTGTCAATAAAATTATCTTACCCATAAAAATACCTATAAGACGCCCAGAGAGTTTACGGTGTTTAGGAATAAATAATGAGAAATTCTCATAACGGTCTAATTCTAACACTTCACACAAGTCCGGTAATGTGATTTTCTTCACAGGAATTTTTTCATCCGTGTCTTCGCTAAAACGGCTGGCGAGTTGTACACCAATTGGTTTGTAGCGGTCAGACTACAAAAAAAATTATAGTTATAATTATGTATTTTTCTATAATGATGGTATTTTGTTACCAGATAATCTTGAGGAACATCAAAAACAATATTTTTGTCTCCTTTTGGTAGAAACGAAGGCTCGAGAGGGCGATGATACAAGAGAAGTAAATTTTTGTTGTCAGCGCTCATGGTTTCTTCTGCTATAATTTTATAAAAACAAAAATTATACAAATTATAATTGGGATAAACAAGTAAATTTAGTTTACGTTGCGATAATATGCAAACTAGAATTACAGGAAAATTGAACTGCAGTTGTTCTGTTTAAAGCGTCTTTATTTATATTCAGCTTGCATTTTACAAATCACAGATATGACCAATAAGATTAAATAATTTAGTCATGTGAGCTGTTTTCAAAAATAGAATTTAGGGGTAGTTCACTTGTTTTGAAAAAAGGATGTGGTTTTCCCTAATCATATGCGTGTATGTGGAATCTTATTGTAGTATCTCCAAAAATAAAAATTTGTGTACATTTTTAAGTTTGTTGTTGCATTAATAAAATTGGCTAATGGATAAATAAAAAGAAAATTTGAAAACCTTTTTTGATGAATTTTTAGACGTGAATTAGAAAGAAGAAATAGTATGAAATTATTAAAATATTTTTGATTGAAAGCCTTGCTAATGTTAGAAAGATAGTGCAACCCTAATTAATGAAAATATAAATTACGTTCTCACATTATTTCGATGTGTAAGTTACAAAGGATCTAGCTACATTATACTAAGTATCTGTAATAAATATTTGTCAAAGTAATTAATTATAAAGTGTTTTTTTATAGGTTTTTCTTTAAGTACCTAATAATGGCTTAATTGCAATGATGCAACAATGATTATTTTTAATAGATGACACAATTTACAGCAAGCTAAACAATTTAATAGGTTTTAGATGCTGCGAGTAAGATTAAAAATGCTCGAATTTTACAGTAGTTTTGGATGTAACAGAGATTCAAAGTGAGCTTTTCTCAATGATATTTAGGTTTTAATTGTGAAAACAAAAAACTTCTTTAACAAAGCATTCACAGAAAAGTTGAAATTAAAATTAGCAAGAATTATCAACAACAACTTGCTTAATCTATCAAGAAATACTTAAAGTACGTAAGTACTTTTAAAATAGCAGGTAGCTCTTGAAACCGTCGAGATTTAATCCAGCAAACCGATACACCCTTTTGAAAAGCATCTCAAGTGATAATTCAAATTATAATCAAACAATGCCCTTCTCCTAAAATTCAAACATCGTACGTATGTGCTACCTCATTTCTTCGATTTAACTTTTTTCATGTAGATATCTATAAAGTGTAAGTGCGTAGCTGAGCTTTTCCTCGATCTACCTAAGGCATTCGACTGTCTGGATGTAGAATTTACTGCGACAAAAATTGAAAATCTAATTAAATTGTTTCCTACTTGCATGCAAAAAAGATATGCGTAAGAGTGGACAATGAAATTTCTGATATGCACGATATTAACCCTAGCGTTCCCCAGGGCCCAGTTTTAGGTTCATTTATTTTTCTGCTCTTTATTAATGATCTGCCAAATCATTAATGTGTGGTCGCAAAGTTTTTTTTTGTAGATGATGCGTCGGTTACGGTTGCAGCTGAAATTCCGACTTTACAAAAACGTTTATTGTAACAACATAGAGTTGAACCTTGATTAAAGTTTGAACTTGGATTAAGAAACTGGACTTTAATGTACTTACTGGTCAGTTTAATGACTGGTGTCATACAGTTTGTCTTAGGCTACTAGGTACATAGCCGGTATTGTTGCATATGTATCCAAGGTTATGAAATAATCGTTAATAAATCTCGTACTGCAATAAAAACCATAGAAACCAACTAAGAAAATCCGTATCAAAAGTATTTTGATAATTTGCGATCATTTAATAACAAAAACAAAAAAAAATTGGTATTTACAATAAAAAAAAACACTTTTCAATAATTCTAAATTATTTAACTCTCTCAAAAATACCAAAGTTCTACAATTTAATTTTACGTTTACAATAAATGTTCAAATAAGCCGCCTTCCTGAGACAAACAATAACCCAGCCGATCATAAAATCCTTGTCTAACATTTCTTAATATTAAAGGAGTCACAGAGTTAATAGCTTGGATAATCTTTTCTCTAAGCTCGTCCAAGGTATGCGTTCTCGTTTCTTCTTGGCGATAAATAACATTTTTAATATGCTCCCATAAAAAAAAGTCATTCACTGATAAATCGGCGACCTTGGCGGCCACCTGATCCTTCCTCTACGACTTATTAGGCGGTTAAGAAAGGTATTATTTAAAAATTCTTGTATTTGTGCAGTTTCATGAGCGGGACATCCATCTTGCTGGAACCATATACTTTCCAAACTAGTGCCCCTTTGATGAAGCATTGGAATTACTTCAGTCTCCAGAGGATTTAAATATCTAATTCCATTTAAATTTTGATTTACAAAGAATGGCCCAATAATTGTATCTCCTATAATCCCTGCCCAAACATTTAACTTTAGAGGATACTAGGTATGATAATTGTAATGTTCATGAGTGTTTTGGCGGGACCAGTAACGAACTACAGAAGGGTTGTGGTGGCCATTAAGAGAGAAAGTACATTCGTCACTAAATAAAATATTGCTGATAAAATTATGCTTTCGATTTGCCATTTCCATAACCGTTTCGCAGAAGTCCATTCTTCTTATTTGATCTTCAGGAAATAACTGTTGAGTTTTCTCCATTTTGAAACATTTATAATTATTTTCTTTCAAAATTTTGCGAACAGTATCTTTGCTAATGTCTAAAACCTCACCAACTTGCTTCAAAGATAAAAAGATTCTTTCTTCAATTGCAGCACAGCTACTTGTTGATTTTCCTCTTCTTCCGTTTTTTCACAAACAGTTCTATTTTTATGAAAATTTGGTGAAACGCATCCAAATCTTTCAAAATTCGAAATTATTCTGCTAATGGTTGTAACCGTCGCATCGGTGGAGGTCGGTTTTTAAACGCATTAACGAATAATTTGATTATGTCATGATAAGAATTTCCCAATTAATGTCATTTTACAACTTGTACTTTTTCTGGAATTAAATAAACATCCATGTTTTTGAAAAACTCAATTAAAAATATTAATATCAACGATAATAACAAGTAACAAAATCAAACAGTCAAAATTTTCAGATTGACATATCCTCATGATAGTATTCTTTTTTTAATTTGGTCAAGGGTATCTACTAGTTTTGTGATTATTATTAAAACAAGATTAAAGTTACCTCCTTATTTTTCATTTCTGAATATTATGTTCAGTACTGCTTGTCTACTATACAGTGTGTCCAAGATAAGGATGGACAGCATCGGGATCTTGGAAACGGTAACAAATACAGCATCGGTTAAATGGGATGAAAGTTGGCTATTCATAGGACCTTTTTGTCGGCGTTTGCAAAATCTAGATATCTTAGATAGTTTTAGAGATATTTAAAAAAAAGTAGACTTCTCGATTTTAATTATTATTTTTTCTTTCTCTTATTTGAAGAGATATCGGAAAACTAAACCACTTTTCCATTGCCACTTTTTGTTCTCTATTAAAATATGCTAACAAGATTCCTGTACAACGTCTCGGTCTCGAGTAACCATCATCAACCTCATTTTTTTAAATAGGCAGAAAAACAATTGAAAATTGTTTTGAATAGCTCTTGTTGTCACTATTCTAATGATGTAAACGTGATAGGGTTATTTTGGTTTTGATTTTTTTGTGTTGAACGCTGCTGTGAACAACTGTAATAATTGCTATTCGTCTTCGTAACCGACGCATCATCTGCAAAAAAAACTTTGCGACCACACATTA
>VTPC01008847.1:21820-40277 GCA_011009095.1 Ignelater luminosus | reverse complement strand
TATGCAAGAAGAAAGGCAAGGAATAATTACTATTGTAGATCTACAGCTAGATTTGTTGAGCAAATTGAGTGTTTGCTCTACAAAATTAGATGAATTAGTTGGATATGTTAAAGAATTTGACTACGTAAATGCTGACGATAAATATAAGGTAATCAAGGCGAGATTTCTTCATGTAGATGATCGCTTAAAAGAAGTTGCTGCTGACCCGATGACAGAACACAAGAAGCAATATTTGCAATTTTACTGTATCCGTTTATTCAAAACTCTGGAAGTTGCTTTCAAAATTGTTAAGCTTACCAGATTGTCAACTTCCTATCACCATCCAATCCTGGGTGTAGAAAAGAGCGTACCTGTCCTCAATAAGCCCTAGCTAGATTGTCTCTTCTAACAGTAGCCAGTCAAGTCTATTGACGAGGTTTGTCGTACGGATACAATCTTCGTAGATGTTCACCCGCCGCCCAATGAACTCCTTGATCCTGGTTCCGTTACAACACCAACTGCTTTCAGGGAAGAACTCATAATTAGTTTGTCCGCGGTGGCGAAACCTCCAGTGGCAGAAGCTCTTCTGATTGATTTTTCAGAGTCTAGTCAACCTCATTCTAGCGAGTCAGGTTTTGGTTGATCGGATGGAGAGATTACAGTTCCAATGTTGGTCAATTCCAAGGCATGTTGCTTCCAGAGATTATTACACGTTTAAATCGATGGATACATCTCAGGTGATTCTGCTGAGTGATAAGAGTAGCTGCACAGGGAAGAAAGAGGTTATTAAGTCCACGAGGTTTTGAAAGGACTCAGGTGTTGGAACTGTCGCCAAAGGGGTCATGATCTCCTCCACTATCGTGGACCTTGACGAAAATTTTGTTTTAGGTGTGGCTATCGAGGAGTAATCTACGGGTTATGCCCCAGGTCTCATTAGTTTTCCTTCTCTCAATCACGGCGGAGTCCAATGCCTGCCCAAACTTCTCGTCCTAAAGTGGTTGTAACTACGAACAAAAAGGATTGAAAAGATGGTTGGAGACGGTTCATTCCTTCTACAAAGAACCCCGAGGCGATAGAAATTCCTCATCATCAATACTTCAGAGGAAAGTTGTTACTCCATCACTCCCAATCTTTGAAACTCCCTCGTACCAGAGGAATGTTTGTGACATGCTGCCTTTATTTAGAGAAGGCGAGCATGTCTGGAAAAGGAACTTTGCTTCTTCTTGTGGCTTGTGGCGGTATTATCAGCTTCATGTCCCCAGGTATGAGAAGAGCGTTGTGCAGCAGGTCGTTAACGCATTAGTGTACGATTTAGTTAATTTAACTGGTGATTACTTGGAAAGATTTTATGTAAGCAGCCTTTGACCTATCCTGGAAAGTAGGCCTGCGAGATAGTTCGTCGTCAACGGGTGTTTGGTTGAGCAACAAAGAGGTCACTTCAAATGAATCGCGTAATCATGTTTGCTGTTTAATTTAATTGTAGTTCATCGTCATCGGGAGGTTAGTTGGACGACGGTGCGGCCACTCCAACGAACATTTCCATCCTTGTTCGCTCTTAGATTATTGCAGGTCCTCGTCATAGGGAGCTTGGTGAATCCCATTTTGTTGTCAGTTTTTTGATTTCTTCTTCTTAATGGTTTTCAGCATTTGGCTGAATTTCTGATTCGGTTGTAACCGAGTCGGCTTGTTTTTGTCTGCATACAGAGGTGCTTAGAAAGACTTGGTTTCCTAGTATTATTAGTAAGGTTAAGAATGGTGATTCTCATGTTACTCTCGTGTTAGATAGACTAGTTATGTTTTGGAGAAAAATTTGGTTTCCTTTTATTTGATTTGAACAACCTACAATCATGACGATACAGGCACAGGGCGTTCGATTGGCATTTGACATGTTCAAGATCTAAAGCCAGTACTTCCTGCCAACGATAGCTAAAGATGTAACTGTACTTCTTTTATATTTTCTTGTTTTTTCCTTGTGTCAATCAAGTGTCTTACATTGCCGACAAATTCCAAAGAAGCTTGACTTCTTTCAAAGAGGGGGGGGGGGAGAACATATTGTAACGCCACAATCTTACATGAATGAGCTGCCCGTAAAGCTCATTGACGGCGTTGCAGTATTGTATTAAAAAAAAAGAAAGATAGTGACGAAAAGAAGAAACATGAAAGAGATCGGTAAGAACAGTGAGAATAAGTGAGTGTACGAAGAAGAACAGAAAATAAAGAGCTAAAGGGAAAGAAGTAGTTGAAAAAGATTTTTAAAACATTCTCTTCAAAGTAACGAAAATATACAAAATAAATATAATTTTAACTATGAATAGATGCCTATCGTATGAAAAAAGATAAGAGTATAAGAAAGAAAATTTTAAAATAAATTCTTTAAAAATATTAAAATATACAAGGCGCTTTCAATAAAAATTATGTGAAATCAATTATTTAGAAATTCCTATTAATAGGAAACGGAATCGTTACACTCTTGATAAAGAGTACAAAAAATAAGACAATATAAAACCTTTGATTCTTTATGTAGATTAAGAAAACTTTCTTTTCTAGACAGAGAATATTTCAGAAATGTATCAGATTAATTGAAATGAATTTAGAAAACATTATGCATGTTTTGGTAGCCTTAAGATTAAGATTAGTTAAAAAATATCGAGAACCAAACTAGTCGATTACATTACAGAAAGACTTTCAAGAAATTAATTTTTACCAAACTAGACACTAGAATTTTAAGTTCCTAAAATTACGTCTGTCACTATAGCAACTAATACGAGTAAAGTTTATTAACTAGCTGAACACACAAAGTCTAATTTTCATTAAATACCATATATCACTATCATTTCGAAATAAACTCAATAAATAACAGCAACATAAGTACTTCTACTCTATTCACAGAATCATAACAAAAAAAGTGTTGTAATAACCAGTACGGAAGATTTTTGAGCAATGATCACTTTATTGCTTTGCAGATATACTAATTTTGTAGTCGAACTGCTGATTGAGGCCATCAGAAACTGATGAGATTATAGAAACGAGATTGACTCTGTCGTGTTTACTCGATCTGCTATCTAGCAACCTGATTAGGACACATCGGATTAACCAATTTTCAGTTGTTTATTTATTTTACGGTAGCGCAAAATAGCGTTTTGATGTAATTATTATTATATGGAGTCTCTGCTTATTTGATTTTCAAATAATAAAATATTTCTAGATTATAATTTTATGTCGTTCTAAATGCCAATGAAAATATTATTATGAACGCTAATTATGTTAATTTCTTATTGCTAGGAGAAATTGTACTGTAGCTTAGAAACGCTATCCATATCTCATCAAGGGTGACTATATTAAACCAACATGCGTACAATACAGGAGGCCATGAATCTAATTATTCCTGATTATGTTGTTCCATGCTCCCATATAACAACAATTATCAGCTATGTATACATTGATATTGACGGATTAATGTATTTAATGCAAGATAGATAACCGTGTAGTACGCCAAAACTGTTTGTAAATAGCTAATTTTAAAAGATATCAGGAAGTAGAGCCCTGCAATAACATTTAATTATTTAGAATAAATTTTCTCGATAGTAAAAAAAATAAAAGGTTAAATCTGAAGGAATGCTTTCCTGTTCCTTCGATATCGGATTTTTCTACAAAAAGAATTAAGATTTCTAAATGGAGCGTCAAATTCAGCTCCCATACATTATTAATTCAGGTCTGGGTAATTGATATTCCTCCACTCTCCTAGGCTACAGAGCCGGATAAGTTATTGGCTGGTAAAATATTGCCGAATAGCAAATGAAATTAAAAATTCACAGTGGTATTACTGATTACGGCTATTTATTGCGTTTTCTCGCTGAAGGTGCTTTATACCTGTTCACGCTAAAGTTGTTCTATTACATTTTTATGCCTCAGTAAAACCAAGTATAAAAAAGTCGTAATTTTTAAATACTCTATTAACTACCATTGAATCTCTACCAAAATCCGTAACGCGCAAGATATTTTATGCTCATAATTATAATAATAATAGTAATTTAAATCCGATAATGTAGCAGCAAATGTATCAGATTTCATATTTTGGTTAAGGTGAAATACGTATACAAGGGTGGCGTGTAACTAACTAGGGCATGTAACATGATTCGTCTATCAGTATTGTCATTATCTCTCGCAGCGACAAAAGCCAAAGGGAAACATCAATCACGTATCATTGTTAGATAAACAAGCCATGAATCGAATACAAAAAGTTCATAATGTACAACAATAACGACGATATCCTATTAATTATATCTTGTAACAAGAACAGAAACATCAATTAAAGACGAGAGCTACATTTTTTTAGTGAGCTTTAAACTTCTGAAATTCCTAAGCCTATTTCTTGCCGTATCCTGTTGTAATGTAAACGTTAGGCTTGGCGATTAAAATCGTTATGAATTTTGTGTCATATTTTTTCTGTATTTTCGTTAAGTACACCAAAGACGAAAGTTTCAAGAACACTAAAGCCTTTTTTTCTACTTTGTTGACTTAATGGAAACATTTTTTAACAACATAGGACAAAGAAAGGAAAGTTATAACTTATAAATTTTCTTTATTTACCAATTTAAAAAATTTTCTAAAAAATAATGGAAGTTGGGATGTTTAATAAACAAAATTTATTTTTCATAAGACTTTCAAAGATAATGATGTCAAGACGGTTAGAAATGTTCTTGATTTTATTTATTTGTACTACATACGGATGCAGACTATTTAATTTAATTGTTCTCATAATTATTTAGTAAATTTGTGGCCACTTTTATATCATTTTTATAACAGCGTTACAATTACTATAGAATGATTCAGAAACTTAAATATTTGTTATTATGATGATTTAATTAATTGTATAATTCCTCATCAAACCTTAAAATTCATTAAATTGTTTGCTACGTTTATTAGGGTTTTGTTATTTATTCAGTGAATATTTTTTTTTTACCACAAATAAATTACAGCTCAAACAAGTCACAAAAACTGATGTATATATGTTGAGCAGGAATGTTTTAGCCAGACCATGTTGTCATTCGTTTCATCTTAAAAAATTATTATACCTACGTTTTATGTCAGCATGTTGTTTAATAGCAAGCTCTTTAAAGCCGATTTGCAACTTTAGTAATATCTTTAATTGAATTTCTTTCTTATCAACATTTTCTAAAATTTTAGTTATCTTGCAAACTTTTAAGAATATCCTTTGAAAACGCTGAGTTTTTTTTGTAAAATTCTTTTACGAAAAAAAAAGAATTTATTGAAATCGTCCATTACTTAAGTTTTTTTCATGCAGTCAGAGTACAACTTCCTGTATTCTTGTATACAACGTAACAAAAATTGTTTTTGTTTCTCTTCTGCAGTACCCAGACCATGGAAGTCTTGCATCAACTTTACAGCCCTTTCAGCTGTATTGTTCACTGCTTTAAAGGACGATACAGCATCTTTGGCTTCCAAGAATGAGCTATCAGTCTCCCATAAAGAAAAATTCTGTTGGTGAAACCTATCATCAATCATGAAACGAGAAAACAAATCCTTGCTCTTGATTGATACAAAATCATCAATATTTTTCTCTGAAATAAAGAAGGAATGTTTAGCATGAAAGTAGTAAGATAATAAAGAAGCAGCCGTCAATTTATGAATAAACTTACCATACAATGAACCGCAAAGTTCTTCCTACGATAGGCTGTATCGTTTCTCAGGAATCAATATATTTTCGTTCTTTAACTTTGTAAGGAAGTTACTTTATTTTTTACAAGACTTAGCGCCTTTATTTGTAAATACTATTGATTATTTCTAGTTTTAGTTTTCCCATCATTGTGCACGTACGCCGACTAGTTCGATTAGTATATGGCGTCAACACCGCTGCAATAAATGTTTAATATGTCAGGACTTCTGTCCAAATTTTATTTGATTTATAATTTTATAACCGTTCTACCGTTAGAATTAATTATACGTAAGCTATATTATTATTATTTTTTGCATCATTAGTGAGGCGTTATTTCTTCACTAGTCCGTTTACTTCCACGCAGGGCATTCCCGCTACCACAGCTTACCAGCGTGGGGAGAACCGTACCGGTATTATAAGCAAATGCCCGAGCACCGAATGAGAGTTGCATCGAAGTTCTTACAGTTTTCGAAGCAGCCCAGCCAGCACCAGTTAAAAGAGAGTATCCTGTGGGTAAGCCGAAGGTAATGAGGTGCCTCTAAAATCTGACCGTCCGTTTCCCTACTCTCTTACTGTCCAATCCATTCCTAACTTGTGGTTTTATTGCCGGTGTTAGCGATCGATCTGACTCACCGTCGATCTAGTTCTCAAGCACAATTATCCCAGCGCGGGAATTGCCGATGGATCCGACTCGTTGCCGCTGGATAGCTTTGTCCAATCCATTTCCTCACTTGTGACCTTAGTGCCGGTGTTGGAGGTCAATCCGACTCATCGTCGCCGTCGGCTTAGTCCCCAAGTACTGTTATCCCAATGTCGGTGTTGGCGGTCGATCCGACTAACCGTCGATTTAGCCACAAGCACAGCTGGGTAACTCCGTTTCCGGTTCCCCTACCGTCTTACAGGGCACCTGACCTGACCTAAACCCTTATATTCGACCCCTGTTGCCCGCACGCAGACCCTGCTTGCTGCACTTGCTCGCCTGTATATTTTGTGTGCTTTTTTTGTACCTGCTTACACTAATAGATATTGTTTGCGTTACATGGGTGTTTTATTTATACTATAAACTCTGGAGATTTTCTTATTTTAGCTAATCGACCCCTGGTCCTTGAACTTTTTGAAAATTGGAATATCTGTCCTTGTCGTAACTTGGTGATTTTTGACTTCAAAAAGCCTTCTCAGCAGAAGCTCAGAGACGTGATGGAACAATACTTGAAGAAATAACATCCAGATTGATAAAAGAAGCACAGAAAGGAGGCCTACAGCTAGGCGATAAAAAAAAATAATTACATGAGTGTAGAAATGAGAAAGCAAAACATAGAGGAGAGACAGCAATAACTAAGAGTGACACTGAGCATATAAAGAAGCAATAAATCTTCAAAGAGTAGACAACTACACATTAAGAGTGTGAATGACCGATAAATGTAAAGAAGAGCAGAAAGTAGAGGCAAGACTTTTAAGAAGCAATAAGTGGAAGATTTAGAGTTTATAGAACAGTAGTTATTGTAAAATAGCGAGACTTGGGCCTTGAGCAAAAAAAAACAGCAAAAAATAGAAACGTGGGAAAAGAAGATAATACGATGAATAGTAGGTGGAAAAAACATAACTAGGTTGGAAAAGTAGAACAACTAACGAGATATACAAAATATATAAAAAGCCAAATACAGCAGAGGTGGTAAAAGCGAGAAGAATGCAATGGTTGGGACACATAGAAAAAATGGAGAGTAATAGAACAACAAAGACAGTTCCGAGGGCAAAAAGAAAAAAAGAGGATCAAGAGAAAGATGAAATGAGGAAGCTACGGCAAACAAACGAGAAAAAAGAATAGAAAACTGGAAAAAAAGCAAAAAACTGCAAAGAATGGAAGAAAATCACTAAACTATGGATCTAAATGGGCTATGAAAAATCTAAAAGTAGGGTTTTATGTTTACTGCAATTATAGTGTTCTGGGGAGAACTGTAATTGATTTTTATTAAAAGGTTTTCAAACATTTGGAGGTAATTCTTTTAATTTTAAATAATAGCTCATCTTATTCCTACTTTTGAGCCTTAAAAGGGAAAAAGCTGGCGGTGGTTGTGTGATATGACGAAATCAAAAGAGTAAATCGTTTGAAGTATCTTAAAAGCAGTAGCAGATCGTTCAAATGGGTAGTGAGGACTTCAAAAATGACCTTGAAAACATTCTAGGCCTACCAAGTTTTACGCAATCTATCGAACGTTTGTTTTTGTATTGAATTTCTAAATTTTTGAAATCATCAGGAAAAAACTTTTCAAGCAAGTACAACGTCCCTGTGTTCCGTAAAAAGAATTATTACAAATAGCGACATTGCAGTTTGACCGAAGTAGGCGTTGATTTAGAAAATTTTGAAATCGATTTCTTGAGGTGAATTCCCCTTGTTCCTCTACTCTTATCTGTCTTTGCTTTTCAATTTCCAGTCATTTATTCTCATTGCTTTTACATCTTTTTCCACCACGTCCTTCAATGGGTTTTTGGGTCTTCCTCTATTTCTAGGCTATAGTGAGTCCACTAAGGTATTCTGCTTATCATTTCTGTCGGTTTTCTTTTCATGATGTGGCCTGCCCATTCTAGCCGTTGTGCTTTTATGTATCTTATAATATTTCCCTTTTGATTTGGTCCTCTATCTGTTTTCAATCTTACTTCTCCTTGGCTCGTTACATTTGATTCCAGTATTGTTCTCATTATCTTCCTTTCTATTACCTTCAGGTCTTCATTTTCTTTTTTGTTGGTTGTTATTTTTTATTATTAGGGTTTTATATATTTTTATTTTGGTCTTGTTACTTAACATTTTGCTTTACAAAAGTGGTCTATTTCTTCCAAGTGCTTCAGTTCTTTTTACAATTTTTTTCTCTCACTTTGTTTTTCGCATTTTTTTCTATTGTTATTCCCGGATAGTTGAATGCATTGACTGCGTCGAATTTATGTTTTTATTTGGTCTTATGTATTTGTTTCTTCTTTTCCTATCTTCATATAATTTGTGTATCTTCGTTTATTTCCAAACCTAATCTTTGTGTCTCCTTTTCTCGACGTTCTAGAGCTCGTATTAGAACTTCCATTGTTCTGCTGATTATGGTTAGACCATCTGCGTAAGCTATTATTTGTAGTCCATTAGCCATGATATTTGTTTTGTCCAGCTTTGCTCTTCTTATGGATCTTTCCAGTACCAAATTAAATAATGTTGGAGATATGAAGTCTCCTTGCTTTACTTCTTTATCTACTTCAAACGATTCTGTTGTTGTTCCATGGAATCTTAGCTTTTGTATTTTTCTGGCTCATTTGTACTAGTGTTCTCAGCTTTTTTGATATTCCCAGTGATTTCATTGCTTCCAGCATTCCTTTCTCCTTTGAAGTCGATAAAGGTTGTATGTATTTCTCTGTTAGGCTCCTATTTCTTTTGTATTATTTGTTCTAAGGTGTGTATTGTATTTATGGTGGATCTGTTCGGTCTAAAGCCATTTTGGTAATCTCACAGTGTTTTTTCTGCTTGCTCTTTCAATCTCCTATTTACCAGATTTGTTAGAACCTTGTCTGTGACATTTAGTAGGATTACTGGTCTATAGTTCTTTCTATCTATCCCCTTTTTTAAATATGGGTACGATTATACCAGTGGACCAGTCTTCGGGCATTTTATTTTGTTTCCACATTGATTTGATCAGATTACTTATTTGTGTTTATAGTTTCTGCCCTCCATACTTTATCAACTCTGCTTCTATTTTGTCTTCTCCTGGGGCTTTATTACATTATTTCTAAGTTCGTTGACTTATTTTAGTATTTCTTCTTCTTCGGAGCTTTCTTCTTTCTTCTCTTTTTCTTGGGTTGGTTGCTTGTCTTCATCTCTTGCTTCTTTCTTTATTTCCGCGTACAACATATCTGTATTGTGTTCTTACCACATGTTCTCTATTTTTTCGGATCTTCTTCTGTTTTACCGTTTCTATCTTTGATTCCTCTTGTTTCTGCTCTTTTATTCTTCAGCAGCTTTATTTTTCTGTTGAATTGTTTTGTGTTATGGTTTCGGCCTGTTTGTTATATTTCTTTCAGTTTACTCTCTTAATTTACGTAAATATGACCTAGAAATCGAATGTCCCATTTAGAGAATGCTATTAAGTATGTAGTATAGTAAGCACAGTTGGACCAATAACATAATTATTTGCTAGTCTCTGCCTGTCTTTGCAGACATAACCTCGAGATCTTGCAATAAAACTATTATTTGATTTCTGATTCTTGAACAGTGCAGTTGTGTGTAGTAATAAGTGATATTTCTTTTGTGAATTTATTTTGAAAATGAATACAAAAAACTTTATGATTAGGTTCTATAATAAATTGGTGGTATAAATAAATTCTTATTGAATATTTACAAATTTCCAGATCTTTTATTCGCAAATATAGATTTTTGATAGAAGCAGTTGAGGATATCGAAGCCTCTACATCTTATGATGAAACTGAGATAGTACTTGTTTCCCTGCAATCCGGTGATTAAGATATTGAAAACGTCGAAAAAACTATCGATGACGAAAGGTTTACGGAGAGATAGAAATACATAACCGACACCTGTTGAAGTCATTTGACAATGAACAGGAAAAATGTGACTAAAAAGAAAGCAGATGTGGAAAAAGACAAAGAACGTTGGGACTGAACAGAAAGCAAGCAAACCTCCAAATGTAGGCAATGAGCACATTGGTAAATCAGAATATGAAGTATTTTCTCTGTTTTTTACACTTGAAATTGTTGTTTGTCTTTGGTATATTTCTGCTAGCATAAATTTGATTAAAGATCTTAGTTATGCATTTAATGACTTTTTCGTCTAGTAGTTTCATAAATTCGGTGTATGTGTTGTTCGGTCCGGGGCTTTGTGTTCCTTACTTAACCGTATTGCCTTGTCTACTTTATTAGTTGTTATTGTTAGAGTGGTCATGATTCAAAAATGTGGTAGTTGTTTGGATCTACTTTCTTCAAAAGGCTCCTCTATGTACATCCTCCAGGTGTTTATCAACTCTGCTTTTTCTGTAATGATGTTTCCATTTTGATCGTGTATTTTTCTGGCATATTTGGTCTTTTGGGTACCAGCCTCTAGTTTCACCTTTTTATGCATGTTGAATGTGGCGTAGGTTTGCTGAAGAAGTTCTATTTTTTCGCATTGCACCTTAAGCCACGCTTCTTTTGCCTTTCTCATATCTCTCCTTATCTGTCTCTGAATGTTATCGTATTCTGACTTATCGTTCTTTATTTTTCTTCTTTCTTCCATGAGCTGAAAAATGTCGTCTGTCATCCAGTTTTTTTCTGTTTTATGTATTACATATGCATCACAAATCTCATTATAGACCAAATTGATGCTGTCAAGTAATTCTTCCGTATTGTTTGTTTTCTTTAAGTTTTTTACTGCTTCAGAGAGGAGTTCTGTTCCTGTCCTTCTAATTCTATTATCTTTCAGATCTTTCATGTTCCATCGCTTGTTTCTCTTCTTCTTTCTGACTTTCTTGAGTTTTATTCGGTATTTCCCCATTACGAGTATCTGATCTGATGATATATCTGCTCCTGGACAAGTTTAAACGGATAGACCTCCATTTCGGAACATTTTATTCACCATCATATAATCGACTTGATTTCTAGTTATTTTACCTGACTGGTCTAGTGGAAAAATCCATGTGTACAGCCGTCGTGATAGTAGCTTGAAGAAGGCATTAAGAATTACATAACCTTCTTCTACTACAAATAGTTTCAGTTTTTCTCTCCTCTCGTTTCTGGTGCCCAGCCCGTGCTCTCCAAATAGTTCTCTGCTTCTTGATTGACAGATTTTTGCGTTTAAGTCTCCCATCAGTAGAATCATATAACGTTTCTTGAATTGCTTAAGAGTGTTTGTTAATGTGCTGTAAAATTGTTCTATGTCTTTGTCTGGTTTGTCCGCGGTCAGTGCGTATTTCTGTAAGATATTTAATTTCACTGGAGTGGTGTTTAGTTGCATTACTAGTATCCTTTCGGAGATCGGTATAAGATTTGTGATGTAATGTTGTATTTTGTTTGGTATTATCATGCCGACACCATGAATATGTTGGCCTGCATTATTTCCCGAGTAGTATATCTTATGTTGGGCCACCACGTCCATTATGTCTATATCCAATCTGGTCATTTCTAAGATGGCGTTATGTATCTTCAATGGTTGATGGTATCTTTATTGATGTCTAGCGATGTTTTGCTATTCTTTCTGTCTTTCTTTTCGTCACAGGGATTTTGCTGGATGACGACCTGAAACGCCTGGATGACAACCTGAGAAGCCCTATCTTTTGGTGGTAATCTTCTTCCCCTGCCGAATCTTGGATTCCAAACTCCATGATTAGTAATGTTTGCTGCGTTTTTTTGCCATGCCATGATTATTTTACTAGAGATATCCTTCTGGATATTTACTGGAATGGTTTCTCCTTGCCTTCTCCATTCATATGCCGTTGATTAATATTTTAATTCTTGCGTCTTTGGGGATCAATTTTTTAACCCCAGGACAAAGAATGACCTTGCTCCTACCGGCTCATCCACCCGAAGTTGTTAGCCTGTAGAAGTTGCTTGCTTATCCCGACAAAAACTCGGTTCCTACCTGTATTTGTTACCTGTCTGGTATACACATTCTACCACGTGGAGGTACAGGTTTAAATTTTTCCTTCCTTGAGACTAAGACCTTAGGGCATTTCCTGACCTCTCCGGAGCTTTAGAAGGCAGTATATTTTTATTTTACTTTATTATATGTAATACTATTTTTTATTTCTATTTTTATTATTACAGAATATGCATTTTTTAATATGTAAAGTTAATTTTGAAATAAAAAAACTTGTATTCAGATATTCCAAACGAACAGAGAATCTAGTTTCACTAGAAATCTTAAAAAGATGTGTAAGACAAGTTCTCACTATTTTCAGTTCTTCCTCAGCGTTATCTGCAGGATTTCAGTCAAAAATCGAGAAGTCAGAAAAGAATATCTTTTAATGTCAGTACATAAGGCAGAGATAAAAAACAATTGATTACTAATGAATTCAAATTTAAAAGTTGTAAGTATTTGTTTGATTAAATTTGCTACTACAATTAGGGAAAAATTGAGAAACACATCTAGATAATTTAATTATAGGTAAGTTTTAAAATCATTTTAAAAAGCAGCCCCTTTTTTACAAATATATTATTAAATCACTCAAGAAGGTAAAAATTACAGTCTTTTGGGATTACAGTAATTGTTGTTATGCAACTTTTGTACATAAGTGGTTCTATTAGTTATCTGATTTGAAATGCAAAAAGCAGGTGTGCATTGTATGATATAAGTTAGCATGTTATGCATGACTCATATCCGAGCTTGTGCTTATATTTTAATATATTAATTCGCAGAAGGATAATGTTGGGGTTGTATTATTTGGACATGTGTCCAGTATTCGTAATTTCGGTGACTAAGGCTTTTAGTCATGTTACGGTCTGGTACAAATTATAGTATGACGCGTTCTTCTATTAAAACAACGCCACTGATGATAATGCTCGACGATGACTTATACCCTTAATTTTGAGGGTTGCATTTTTTCATTAGCTAAACAATGCAATTTTCCAGTTACTTAAAAAAATTTCTATTTATTAAAGACTCTACAAACTAAATATGTACGTGTCTAAATCTCGCATAGTAAGACTTTTTGTTTCACGCTACAAAAAATTTAGACTGCTGCCATAGAAGGCGTAAATACAATTATACGTATTTTTTTCGTTCTTTTGTAGGTACTTTTATGATTTTAATGAATTCCCTTTGTTCATTAAGATCCCACTTAATGCATTCATTTCTTAAAACTGTGAAAGGTTGAAAGAACAAATTCGCATTCGCTTTGAACCTTTATGCTTGCAAATGACCGGTATGTTTTCTGTTCCTTTTTTGTATTATTTAATATGTTTTAGAAGAATATAAGCGTACATACATCTACTATATATTATAAAATTCATGGAAAACTTATCAAGATGTACAAGAATATCTCTATAGAAAAAAAAGTTTACCCATTATGTTGTCAAACACAGAAGAGCTTTATATTTCCTCTGGTGCGCTATAATTTTCTTTTTTTTAATATGAACGATATAACCGAATTTATTAAATTCAAACATATAAATTTTTAGTAGGGTTATACTCATTTTTTTTTCTTACCTCGTAACTGTAATATTATAATACTGACTGCGTTATACTTTAAGTACTTCTCACTATGGTTCTTAATCAAAGCTTTTCCATGGTTTGCGAAGGACGTGATGAAAGCGTATCGGGCACGGAGAGAGCAGATAATGCTTTAATATGTAAATGAGTATTTTCTTTTCACGTCTTGGCAAAGGTGAGCCAAGGTGCAGAATAAATTTGGCTGGTTATCTGGCACTCACAAGCGTTTAACCTTACTTACTACAAGTTGTGTTCAAATATTTAACTTTGTAAAATCTTTTGACGAGCTCTCCAGGAGTGATAACGAACGACGCTTCTCTATCCCCCTCCGGTTCCTTGTTTAAAGTAAAAAGAATTGTTTATTTTCTCCTCTGCTATCTTGATTCTTTATACTGTATAAGAAAAAGTTTTAAATTGATTACGATTAATGGTCATTTGACAGCTGTAAATAAGAGAAGAAAAAAGCGAGAAAATCTTTTCCTTGTAATAATGTAAGTATTATATAAAAATCTGACGAGTGCAGACTGTTTGTCGTGAAGGAAGTAACCAGAAAGGACAAACTTAATAAAAAAGCAACAGACTGTTCAGTTCTTATTATATATAACAAGCACTTACTGCTTACGGTATTATTTCGTGACCGTTCCTCGTTGGGAAGTCGGTGCTTATTTCTCTGACCGTACTGGGAGGGAAGAATATTTTATGCAAATAAAACTTCTCTTATAAAATTTGCGGAAGGGATGTAACATCACCGTGCGAATGCCTAGAGACGCGAATAAATCAAATTACCATTCATAATCCACATTTTAACAAGTAAAGTCTAATATTATGGCATTCTAATTCTAATCTTATCCTGGCTGGCTTCACCTGAAAGTGGAAAGGCCTCCGAAAGAACGGCGCCACCCGACCCGATTCCAGTGAAGTGGAAAACGCAGATAAAGCGAAGTTCAGTAGGGAAAAGTTGTCAGATAATTTAATAACAAAGACGAAATTACTGTAGAAATTCTTCGAGCACATCACTGCATTATTACGATAACGTAGTTATTTTGTCTACCTTGGGAAAATATAAAATTTTCATATCGCGACTCGAGTTGACACGTTTACTTCCCAGCTTTAGAATAGAATAAATTAATTATTCTCGACGTAGGCTTCTTAAACTTCAATAACAGAGTAGGTACGTAACAATATATTTTCTACTGAAAACAACGAACCTCTCCTGTTGTTTAACTCGAAAGTGCGGAAGATTCCGTTAATGCAATATTTCAACTCGGGGGCAGAATTTCTGTCAGCCAACGCACTGCACGGACTGCACTAATTTCTAAGCTTTTGTATGAAGCTTAAATTTGCTTGAACAATTTATTTAGACGGTAACGAAAATTTTTCGCTGGCATAACTCACATAGATTGCGCTTTACCCTGACTTTTGCGGAATTTTCTTTCTTATAATGTCAGAATAAAATAATTCATGTTGCATTAGAGAGAAATAAAGACGGAAACATGGTCTAAAGACGGGCGGGAGTGAGTGAGTCTCCATTGTTAAAACGTAGTCATTTGTCACAAGCATAACGCGAAGTGCAGTTTCCTTTCACGTCAGAACCGGGACTTCCCCCGCTATCAGCCACCTACCATATTATGGAACCCAGGGCTTCCTAACATCGCGCGCTGAAGGAAGTTCATAATCTGGATCTGTTACTGCGAAAACGCGCCAGCGCTCCAGCCCTTTATAGGCTTCCGGTTTAAAGCCTATTCACTACCCGTATGCCATACCATATTATACCGACCAACTTATATAAGCTTCTTACTTATTTTATGAAAAATAACTTTTCATCTTTCTGTGGATAAAATGCCCATTGCTCTTAACAATAACAATCGAGATGTGTTTGAAATACGCCGAGTGCAATAAATTTCATGCTTTATCAACTTTTTCAAGCTTAGGTTTTAGAGAGGGTTGTTTCCATAGAAAAAAGTTTCATTAAACTGATGTCGTGTGCGTGTACTAAACTGGCTTTTAAAAGACGTAGATTACAATAGAAAAATGGCAAATCGACGAAAATTAAGCAACTAATCCTGTACCCATTAGTTTGCTAATTGATTGTTTATTTACTATTAGAGAATCTCCTAACAGCAGATTGATTATATTTTCCAAACAAGTTTAACATTGTGTACCTATACACACAGTTAGGACTTTAATCTGTTTAAGTGTAATATAGAGGGTGACCCTTAAGCATATTACGATAATTAAGGTGATGATTCCTCGTCTTACTTCACGAAGAAAGTTAACTCAAGCATATCACAAGATGAAAAATTTCTAATTTTTATACGTACAAATGTGGAAAGAAAAGAAAGAAGGAATGTTTATCTGCAACAAAAAGTAAACATTGATGGAAGAAAATTAAATAAAAGATGATAAATGATTTCTTGTTGTTTGTTTTTGTAAACACAAATATGTGCAAGTTGAACTAGCTATCCAATCGTAATAACACTTTTGTAAATGCTAAATTGACTGAGATGTACTATTTGTATTTTGTGTTTAATGCTACATACAAAACAGAAGGAGAATGAGGGATAATTAGTGACCATCAATGGTAAATAATTTACTTTTCATTTAAAACAGAACGTTAAAAAGAGTATATTAACCAAAAACTTATCACAAAATTATTATTTTGAATGAAACGGAATGTTGCATTTCAAACACAAACCTACATCGCACTTTACACACATGGATGTAACGGCGCTTTTGCAACCTTTCTTCCTTCTCTTTTCATTTTCTATTTCGCTAAGAAGATGATTAGTTTGATCGAAACTCTTGATGACCTCTTCGTCGAAAGTGCCGTTGGGCCCACTGATTTAACCGTACCTTGTGAGGTACGTCAAAGCTATTTCTCTCCTGAATTCCAGTTTTGTTAGTTTTCTCCCACTTTTTTATAAAGATGCTAGCCATTGTTAATACCTGCTTCCAAAAGCCACATCAGAATTGCCCAGTACTATTTTTTTCCTCTGATAGAAATACGATATTTATTGATGTCCTTGTCCATTATGTCTGCGCCGGCCATGTTTTTATTGTAGGTATCAATCACTGCAGGTTGTGGGACCTTTATGTGCTTTTTTTGCTTGGAAGAAAACCTTTTAACAGACTTAACTGGGTTTTCTCCAAGCGAATTTGATGCAACAGCGAGTACACTATTGTCCATCTATTTTTCAACAAAAATTCCATCCCGTTTTTCGATTGCACCTTTAAATGTTCCACGTTCCATTTTCTACATTTGCTCATGAGATGATGATATGCAATCCTTCGCAATGCGGTTTTTTTCATATTGTCCCAGTTCCTGAGTACCCACGTTCTCTTAGGTGCTTTAGAAGATTCAAGCTGGTGAATAAATTGTCTGTCACTACGTGGTATGGGTAACTTTTTCTATCATCCGGTAATTCGTCTAAAAAGGAAATCATGGGGGCTCTTGCCTTACCAAAAACATGATCATATTCTGGGTATGTTACTGGTGTACTTTCTCTTGGTAGATTTCAAAATTTATTAAGTACCCATAGTGGGTATTTAGACACCACACCTTGTACCCAAACCTGATAGGTTTTCGACGTATAAATTGTTTGCATGGCTGTGGGCCAATATATTTCACCATGGATTCATGTAGTCAAGAAATTCACATGGAATAGAATTTTTAACAAATTGAGCCTTGAGTAGAGTTATAAGTGGGCAAAGTTTGAACAACCTGTCACCATTGCATCTTCAACGTGAAAGTATCTTGTGATGAATTGAAATCTGTCTCTCACATACACTCAGATACTAATTTATTCTTCATGTCAGACTTGATATTCCAGCAATATTGTTTTTTCCTGGCAAGACATTATAACCTGAAAGGATGAAGATACCTAAGAAGGCCTTTATCTCGTCTGAAGAAACATTCATGTTACTTTCATTCTTCTACAAGGCATATTTTTTAGTTTCTGTGACAGATACAGTAACTTCCTCTTCATCAATAAAACGCTCGAAGATCTCTACAGAAATCGTATTCTTGCATTTACCAGGACAGTGTTTGGGAAAAAACGTGTCCTTTTTTATGGGATCAACTAGATCTCCATCAGTCCATTTCCGATTCCTTCTTGTAAAATATCCAGAAAAATCTTATGTATTGCCTCCAATACGAACATTGTTAAACAAAACTGCTTCAGCTTCACTCACCAACTAACTATAAAATACATTATTTAGAAATCCTTCTGTGTCTTCATTTCCACTGTCTTCATCAGTGAGTTTGTTAGCGGCTGGCGGTGCAATGAAAATATCCTGCACCTCTGCATCTTCGTTCTCACCAATGCTATCCTTGAGTAACTGGACCACCTCTGCGACAGTTAGGCCATCTTTAAGTTCTACTACGTTACTCCTGTGATGGATGGGAAAGCCAATTAAACTTCGATCTCGAATATTTAATGAAATAAAAAGAATAGAATATGAAAATTGTGGAGAGTCATAAAAAACACCTGTAAAAGGCAAGTTTGACTTATAAGTCGCACGTGCCTTTTATACCCTCACAGCCAAGTAAAATTATGATAAAAGTATTTAAATCATTGTAATTACTTTAATCGCAGATAAAGACAACATTGAAATAAATCGAACTGACCAAAAAA
>VTPC01008847.1:0-13030 GCA_011009095.1 Ignelater luminosus | reverse complement strand
AAACAGAGATTATGACATTATCGAATAAGACAGAACAATTCAACTAGAAGCAGGAAACATACGAGTGACGGAAAAACTGAAATAATTGAAAACAAAAATAGAGACTCGGTAGCTGTTGTGGTTTGAGCAAAAGTGCGGATGAACAAAGAGCAAATTGAAGAAAAAAATGGAATGCAGCAGTGGCAAATGTAATAAAAAAAAGGACTCAACTGGATCCAAGCCAAAAAAGAAGCTAAAAACAGGATGATGATATCGATGTTAATTTCCCGCCGGAGGCGGGAGGCCGTTATAAGTCCCGCCATGAGACCTGACAGCCGAGGTGGTGTAACAATGGAGTGACGTAGAATGTTATATTTCGTTTCCATTCATAAGCACAGAAACGGCCGTTGGTAATGAAAAGGCTTGGTGATGTTCTGCTGCACTCTTTCCTAGTTGTCTTGTTGAGGCGCGGAGGGCCGATCGCAGTATGTTGACTGCGTCGGATGGAGCAAAAAGATGGTAAACTGGGCGGCGGTTTTCGTACCTGAAGCCCGGTGTTGGTGAGCGGTTCTTGGTAGGCATAGTTTTATTCAAGTCGGTGAAGGGCAGTGAGCATCGGTAATAATTTGGTTTTACTGAACTGCTGATGGTGTTACAGGGTGTCTGGTACTGCCCGTGGGTGCGGGTGCTGCTTGGCGCATCAGTAGATGATGTTGGAAGGCGAAGTTGTTGAAGAGACATGGCCGATGTGACGTCTAGGCACAAAATGTTGCTGTAGAGGTCATTGACCTCTATATGGTTGTATTGTTGTTGTAGTACGGTGCCCCCAGCCGAGATGGTGATTTGCCGGTGGATTCGAAGGCCGATAAGGTTCCGCTGCAGGGGCGATAGATATGATTAGATATCCATCGGCTACCGCGGTGGTGTTATTCTGATGGTCATCAATTAAAGAAGTGAACAGCGGTCGATGATGAAAGACAACTAGCACTCGCGAATTTTGGTGGTGCTGCGGCATATAAAATGGTTTTTAGAGCCACACCCTTACTCGCGCGGTTTCGGGGGTGAGCTCGGTAGCGGCCGCTAAGAGTAAACGGTGACAGTGGTAAAGGGGACTTTGGGGCCGTAAACTTACTTACGCCGCGGCTCGGAACGCGTTCAGAGTACGGATTCCAGGAGAGCACGGGAAATCATACACCCGCGCCAATAGTCGCGCCTCTTCTCCTAAGCAACGACTTACGCAGGTATAAAAGAGACACCGACTCCGGGGGTCTGCCTCCACCCACGAAAAGGTTGCCAGTAGCAGCTGCAACAAGTTTTACCACTCGGGGTGCCTGCACTGGTTGTTGACCGGAAGGGACCACTGCCGACGTCTGCACCGAACGGACACTACGCGGAACTACTAAAAATGGTATTCATGTCGACCTTTTTATTTTACACTGATTTTATCTATTGGGTAATTAAACAGTTTAGTGTTTATTTTATTCATGTGTTTACTTGTTTAAGAACAACCAAGTTTTTAGGGTTCAATGGATCTGGAGTAGCATAAGGTAGGTTCGTAGCTGTCCCAGCAATGTAAGCCTGTGCTAACAACGTCTCCTAGAGATCTCTGTATTTGCAGTATATGTATGCTCACGGGTCTGACATTTTTGCATTTTTCAGGCTATTGAGAAAAGATAGCTTGCATGGGCATTGCACGTGAGGGTAGTTTTCGAGTATATTGAGCTATGTCAAATTTCATTTCTTTAGAACTTTTGGACGTACCACTGCGTTCGGTACTGGCTTTTATTTATGTTTAATTATTATTTAATTCAGATTACAATCCTGATTTTCCCCAACAATTCTTACTTCTAGGTTTCTTCTAATCTAAATCAATATTTTGGTAAAAAAAAGTTAGTTGCTATAGGAAACTAACAATTTAGCTAGGAGCTCAGTTAGGTTAGGCTTGAGCCTTTTTTAAGATTTTACACTGTTTACATATCGAAGTTTAAAAGTGCTAAATGATAAATGTTCATTTCATGTGCTTGTACAAAGAAACGTATTTTAATTATTAAGATTTTGATCTAATAATTTTCTGATATATGTTGCGGTTCTAAATGTTCTTGTTACTTAAGGAATTAAAAAGAACTGCTGAACTACGAATATTGATAAATCTGGGTCTATTAACACATGATAATGTTTGGAGAAGTTTAGATCTTCTATAATCAGTTTAATCATACTATTCTTGGTGATAAGTCTGGTTTTCAAAGTTTGAAATCTTGTAACATAGCGAACAACGTTACTTTAACTGAAAGGAAAAAAAATGTACGTATGAAGCAATCAGATTTAAGAATGTATGATGTTGACGATGGCTTGCAATTTACCTTCAAGAAAGAATACAGAAATTTTTAAACATTTATCTCAATTAATTAAGTTATGATTTATTGTGTCGTAAAATTACAAAGCTTGCTGGCACTTTGACATTTACCTTAATAAAATTACGTTAAAATAAATATTAATTTAACTAAGTTTAATAAAATAAAAAATTAAATAAAATATTTACTAAGTTAACATTAAATATTTTTAAGACCAAAATTATGATTAATGACAAAAATAACATTAAAATTTTAATTGACAGCAGCCCATTAAACATTGTAGCCGAAATTAAATATTCAAATGTTTGTATTTGATGGCAGCTTAAGCTTCAAAGAGAATACTGATTATGTGTGTAAAAGGAAAGGATGCAAGTCAAGCTTATTAGCACGTGTGAGTAGCAAATTAAGCTATCAGCAGAAACTCCAGGTATAACTAGAGATAGACGGAAAGAACCGTACTTGAGTACTACTCAACGATCTTGTTTTTAGTATCTAAGCCGAACTTGAAAGAACTGCAGCAAATACAGAATTTATGTATACGAGTACGAAGTTTTAATATCAACTGGTGAGTATTCCTGTATTAAAGATTTTTTTTAAAACTGGGTTTTCTAGGTATGATGTTTTGTAGATAAAGTTACAACACTTTAGTTGCAATGTTATAAAATGCTAACTCTATTGTGCCTTAGCTTTTTTAAGTAACAGTAACAAAATTGAAAAATGAAAGAAATTGAAAAAAAAGTTTATAAAAATTTTTACTTTATAAAAGTATACAAAGCGACACAAATTTTATGATCCACTGTTATATGACTAATAGTTGTATTATATTTATTTTAAATAACAATTAGGACAAGATTCTGTTCCTCAGAGCATACCTCCTTTTATGACGTGTGAAATTACTATTTTCTTACTTTTTGTATATTATCAAGGTTTAAGATTATGATGATAAAATTTTTCTTGGACATTTCATAATAAGTCTCTTCTTTCTTGCAGTGGTCTGCTTATATGGGAGTCCTATTGTCGTTAGTTGTTCCTATCTAGTCAGCACAATAATAGCGTTGTGCCTGCTTACTAGCTCAAAAGTGGGAAAAGAGTGGTTCGAACAAACATAAGCCAGCACAGAATTTCCAAACAGATAGAAAAAAGGTTAATTGGACATCGGTATGCAGAAAGATATAAAGCAACATTTTTTACAAAACGATTTTATTTGCTACGTAGTATACAAATAATTCTATGAGTATTTCGCAAAACACATCTAACCCATATTCCAGTCTAAGCAGTGCTCTTCCAAGCTTGTAAGTAAACCGATACATCTATAAAACTAGAAACTGGATAATATTTAATTTTTTTAAAATAATGTTGTGTTTTAGAAAAATGCAAAGAAATAATTGTGGAAAATGTGCAGTTGCGTACATAAACTAACATTATAGTTTTTTTTATTTATTCAAATATAATACTGATAATAAAGGAGATGGGCTTATAATAATTGGTTTCGGTATCAAACTACCTTTCCATTTTCAAAAAGCTTTTAAAAAAGAATAAATCTCAATTGCTTCACGGTTTGTGTTTTATAGAACCTTAGCTAAATTATTCTTACAGGGTAGACGTTCTACAAGTATTTTCTAAGAAGAACCTAGTAGCATCCTGCCGGGCCTGATAACTTCTTCACTGACCCAAAACGCCAGAAGATCGAACGACCCAAAAGGCCCGAACGACCCGATAGAACCGGAGAGCCCAACACACTCTAAAGACCCGAAAGCCGACAGGCTCGACAGGCCCAATATAACCGAACGACTCGACAGAACCGATGGTGACAACGTAGGCCTGAAAGACTCAATAGATTTCTAAACTAAGGCGCAGCCCGACCTAAACCTGAGTTTTGGGCCGGGACGCATAAAGGTACAGTACGAAACGCTTTAGTTTTGTATAAAACTAATGGCCATCCCAGTTCGTACCAAAATAACGATAGTCTTATAGGTCGGTACGAAAACAACACCTATCAGAATCAGTAGGACAATCTATTGGTGCGGTTCGGTACAAAAATAACCCATTTGAATCAGTACAAAAAAAATCTCGGTCCGGTTCACTTCGGATTAGTAGAAACGATAGACAGAAACGTCCCGAAAAACCTGACCGACCCGATAAGCTCGACAGGTCTGACAAGCCCGAACAGACTGACAGGGCCAAAATGTGCCACAGTCCTGAACAGACCGAGAGGCCCGGGAGGCGGCAGGTCGCTAGAGCACTGTCGCCTCTACGCTTATACAGTTTTGTTCAGTCTTAACAGTCTTTATGATTTAGGAACTCATTTATTTTTAAATTTTCTTATTTTGTGTCTGACATGTAATAAATAAATAATTTTTTTACAGCTATGAATGTTTGCTATCGTGTTTGTTGTCAAAATCTGGTAATTAGCTGATTGTGATTGGATCAAACTTAAATCAGCACAAAACTAATAAAATTGGAGAGATAACTAGATTGTTACATCAACTGTAGAATAAATTCTATTCAGTGTCTTCTTTCACATACAGGATGTCCCAAAAACCGTGGACGTAGACCTACCACAGATTGTTGGGGTCAGAATAAGTCGACTGGACCAAACTTACCGATATACCAAAATGTATCGTTTGCCCTTAAGCGACCCTCAAACTTGATTAAAAAGTTCTAATTTCTTCAAGTAATTCGTAAACATATATAAACATTCTCATTCTTGAAGCATTAGACCGTGTGAAAGTAATTAAAATTCGATTTCAGTGACGTCGGCTTAGGAACCAGCCTATCCGTTTCTAAATTTAAAAAAACTACGCCACCGACTTTTGAGCATAATTGGTATGAAAACGTGATTTGGCGTTAAATTTCTGAGAAAGAGTTATTCTGTGAGTTTCTGTCTTTTTATTTTAGTTTTCTAATAAATCGCATTTAATGATTGTTATGTCTAATGTGACATACCAGTACACTAATTTAATCTAAAATGAATTACAATTTATTCATTACCCCGCACTATACCGATAGGGTTTGATACTATCCACTTAGATAAGAGTGCCTGGCGCTTGAGAAAACCATAGCTGCTCAAAAGGTTCAACGGAGTTACAACCTACTGCTGTAATTGTGCAAACAGAGGTTAACAGTTTCAACTCTTTAAAGATTCGTAGTTACTTTTTTCTTCTTTCTAATTCTTTTATAGTTATTCTGAGTTTTTGGTTGATTGTAGCTGTTTCTGGGTTTGTAGTACAATTTACAATCCATTTTTAATGTCATTTCATTTTGTTTACGAATCCGTATTTCTTAGTTTTAATTCTTAAAGCGATATAAACAGTATAATACTGTAACCTTAAAAAACTCGCGCATGCATATCCGGTTGTAATCGTACCCATTCGTAGACTTTCTGTCAGCTTCGTTGTCTAAGTACAATACAGTTTCGCGTAATGTGCATTCGGTGCAGACGTCGGCAGTGGTCCCTACCCAGTGCTATGCACTGGCTCGCTTCAGGCACATCCGGTCTCCCGGCAATTCACCCCGGGCGGTGTGTCCTGTTTGCAGCTGCTACTGGCAACCTTCACTCTGAGGGGCAAAGGCCCAGTAGTGGCGCCGGCCTTCCTGCAGGGGTATCTTGCGTTTCGTGGGTCGGCGCAGGCCCCCCCGAGCCGGTGTCCCTTTCCACCCGCGAACGTCGTTGCCTAGAGGGAGAGAGGCGACTATTGGCGCATGTGTTTGATTCCCGTGCCCCGAAGTCCCCTTTACTGCTGTCACCGTCTATGCCTAGAGACTGCTACCCAGCTCACCCCCTACACTGCGCGAGTAGGGGTGTGACTCTGAAAACTGTTTGTATGCCGTAACAACACCACCACCAAGTTTTGTCGCGAGTGTCAGTTCTTCTCCTCCTGCGAACGTTGTACACTTCTTTTCGTACGATCACCAGAATCAACTCCAACATCACTTGCGACAGCCGATGGATATCTAATCATATCTGTCGCTCATGTCGCGATTCATTTACCCCTATAACAACAAACACGCTTTTACGCTATCCTGGGCTGTACTAACACCACGAAGCGGTCTTACAACATCATCCACCGACGCATCTTCCACCATCAGAAGTCTCTGGCAAAATCCGACGCCCTCAAAAGCCCTATTGCATCAATTCAGCTACAAGTCAACAAGTCACGCCTTTCGGGACTCCGCTCACTATACTTCAGGTATACCACGGACCGTCAACCGCCAATTGCCGCCCAGCTCACCTTTGCCCTTCAGCATTAACATCAGCTATAGTACCGGACACCGCCAACAACTTTACGCTGCCATCGGCCCTCTTCGCGACGCTGCAATCGAATTCACACAGAGCAAAAACTATCATTCCGACTTCCAACGGTTGGTCCAGTACCGATGAACGCAAACGAAGAACATCCTCTGCCTTGCTCACCAGTAATATTTGCATTCTGATAGGCTGAAGAAGTTCCTGGAGGGAATTATAACGGCCTCCCACCTGCGGCGGGAAATCAACATTGACATCATCATCAGTACAATATGTGCAACAAGTATAATTGAAAGGAATTTTATTCACACGTGAAATGCTGATAATAATACGATACAATAAATTAAATAATATACAAATTAAACTAAATGCTGAGAGATTATTATTTACAAGAACAACAATAACTAGAAAACTAAATAAAATAAATAGAAATTATATTTACAGATTGCAGCAAGTTTTTACTTTATCTTATCGCGTGCTCAGAGTAAAATTTTTCTAAGGTTACAGTGGGTGTACAGTAACATATTGGTATTATAAACATGAATGAATTTAAAAAGTTGTACTTCATTTTTAATTGTAATTTTTCGATTATTATTGTATGTTTACTTTTTCTTTGAAAATTCATAAAAACGGAGGATCCTGAAACCCCCGGCAGAACTCTGCTTCAGCGACACTGGTAAGCATCATTTCCCTTGTACTGTGTATTAGTGGTCGGGACCCTTACAAGGCTACTCCTCCGTGTGCTGTACTGTGTGGTAGATACTATTCTTCTGGTACCGCCCATCGTTGGTTAAGCCCTAAAAAGTTTACTTCTTCGTGCGTTAACTGTGACGGATAACACGGCTATTCCCCCGATATAAGGCGTTGTCATTGCAGCAAGCACAACAAACTCTTCCTGACCACAGAGAATTATTGCTGTTTCGGAGTATATGTTGGGTGCTCCCACAGCTGCCAGCTCTGGAAGAATTCATCATCTGTACCTCTATCTACCGACTGCCTAAAATTCAAGCCGTCTGTCAACTTTGTTTCTATGTGAATTTATGAACGAATGGATCTCCTTTCATTGGCCAAATTTCCCTTTCATTTCTTTTCTAGAAGATTCAATATATTTTTTTTACAAAATCTTGAGTTTTCTTTAGTATTAGTAATCTCTGGATTTCCGTTCAACGACTAAGTTGCCTTGCCAAAATGTTTGGTACTTTCGAAGCTAAATAAATCACCTGGCACTCTAGAAAATTTAAATAAGCGAAACCAACAATAGAAGGCATTGCAATTTTGGCGCCCAAGCAAGAATCTAATTGTTACGAAGAATTTTAAGTTCAGGAACTGTTTTGTTCCAAAGATTTGTAGAAAAGCAGGGACCGTCTTGTCTTGAAAAGACTTTGTGAAGTAAAAAGGGTAGAAACCGTTCTTCCGAAAGAAAAAGAAATTAAAAATAGTGAAGTCATGAACAATCGCACCATTGACGGCAGAATCTACTATGGCTGAACCCATTTTTGCGCCCTTGTCTAATGAAACGAGTGCAGCCAGTCTGTCGGAAAGAAGCCCAGTATATCGGTCCAGTCTCATAAGTTATATCACTAAGGAAGGATTAATGACTGAATTAAGAAAGTATAAACCAACATATAAAAAGGCACTGTACTTAATCCAGTATCTGCTACTATACCGCCCATATTTACATCTGCTTATACAATAACAACACTCCGTTATTACAGTCATTAGTACCAGTACGACTCAGATGTTTGCAACTGCAATACAGTAGTTTCCGTTTGTTATTGATCCGTCTATAAGCATTCCATTCGTTTAGTACTTACCAAACTTAAAACAGTTACTGTCCGTTCAACAGTAGCCCTTCATACAACAATTTCGTCCGTTCAACAATGGCCTGTTTCAGTGCAGCCAACAACCAGTAATCTGCTTCTGTCTCTTATACATGAGTGAAAAGTACGTTTTGATAGAAAAAAAGATTCATTAAAATATCTAGAGAAAGTAAAGCTTCGCTTATTATATGATATCTTCAAAAAAATCAATTATTACCCAGAATTACATTCTTTCAAGACTTGAAGGAAGACCTGACAATTCGTAATCAAATAAGTGACTTCTACAGGCACCCAATTATCTAATACCAGGCCCATTCGTTGCATCTAGCGCTTCTTGTACTACCAGTTAGAATCCGTCTAACAATACAAATCCGTTTTCGTGTCCGCATAATAACCATGAAATCCAAAATCTGCCAAGTTTTCTGCTTCTGTTGCATCTGCGCCGTCCTGGAATTGTTTCCCGAAACTGCAGCTGTTTTAGACAGTAATATATTGTGCTGTCCGAAGGTTTGAACAGTTGGATTATGTAGAGGCCTCTACACTGCCTACCGTTAATTGCCGTATTTCCATTTTTGTTTTAAATAATGGAAACCATTTCAAGCACTTATAGATACTAGATAGGTTTACTTCGATGTGATTTGCTAATCGACACCGCTGTCAGACTGGCTGATGGACTGACGATACGTCACAGAGTTCGGTGTTGCCGTAAGGATTGACGGTACCGCTTATACTAGTAAATTCGGCTTGTTCATTATTCATTATTAAAGCTGAAATCCCATTAAATAAATTTGTCAGCAGCTTGGATATATTAGACTTTGTTAAACAGAAGACTAATCCAGATCGGTTTTTAAGACTTCGCCAAAAGTTGCTCGGAGGCCCAAGACACAAAAACTGTACAGCTAAAATTGGCTGCTTGTTTTGGAAGACAGTTCCCTTTGCTGTCGTTACAAACTAAAAACAATAAGTTTTCTTTTGCTGCCCGCCTTGTCGTACACAACAAAGTATGGTCTAAAGAAACGGAATAATGGTTATTAAGATTTTTTTAAAGAACTGGTTGGCGCTTATCATGCGGAAGAATTGGACATCCGCGTGCCAAATGTCAACGAAGGAAGAATGCTATTATGTTGCGTTTTTGGTACGGACTAATTGGCACAAAAATCGTTGTTCAGTGCAAACTCTAAAACCGCCTTTTCAGCGTCTCATTTACAATGCTGAGGCTGACCGTCGCTGTTGGAACTGTGGACATATGGGACATTGTTGGGCTGAATGCAAAAGGTTGTAGAGTAATTGGCAAACTCAGCGTTAATTGTTGCAATAAAGAGATCCACTAGCGTGTCATGGTTCAACGGTAAAGCGATACATGCAATCAGTAGCGACCACCGTCCAACAGCTAAGTATGGTCTTAGTTTTAGTGACTGTAAGTGAATGCGAGTGTTAGGTTCAAAATACAAAAGACCGAATGCAAAGACTGTCTACAAAGATTAATATAAATAACGTTTGGTGCCATAATCTTAACTTTCTGTCTGATTTTCAATATTAGGAATTGCGTTTTTTCTTTTTACAAATTGAGGTTCGTTCTTGACAGTAAAGAGCAAAACTTAACTATACTACGACCACGCTTACAGGACAATATCCTTTTCATGAAATTTTCCATAACCAAATCGCAAAGTGGCTGCCCTATGTCCTCGATAGCCTCACGAATTCCATCTTTGAGGTCTTGAATCGACGCTGGGCTGTTGGCGTAGACCTTCTCTTTCACGTGGCCCCAAAGAAAGAAGTCGCAAGGTGTTAAATCACAAGATCTCGGTGGCCAATTGTGATCACCTCTTCGAGAGATAACACGGTCCGGAAACTTTTTCCGTAAAAGATCAATGGTTTCGTTGCTTGTGTGGCACGTAGCGCCGTCTTGTTGAAAGTAAACGTTGTCCAGATCAATACCATCCAATTCCGGCCATAAAAAATCGTTAATCATCTCTCGATAGCGCAATCCAGTCACCGTAACTGTTGCTCCAGCCTCATTTTCGAAAAAGTAAGGTCCAATGACTCCGCCGGACCATAAACCGCACCAAACAGTCACACGTTGAGGATAGAGAGACTTTTCAACAATAACTCTTGGATTTTCTGAGCCCCAGATCCGACAATTTTGCTTGTTGACGAAGCCACCGAGGTGGAAATGGGCCTCATCACTCAAGATGATTTTTCGATGGAATTCTGGATCATTTTCATGCATTTCAACGACCCAATCAGCAAAGACACGACGTTGTTGATGATCGGCCGGCTTGAGTTCTTGTGTTAACTGGACTTTATAAGCCTTAAGACCCAAATCTTTATGCAAAATACGGTGTAATGACGTTTGTGGAATGGCTAATTCCAAAGAACGACGAGGAATGGACAAACCTGGGTTTTCTTTAACACTTTCGGCTACAACGGCAATATTCTCGGCTGTTCTTGAGCGACGTGCACGGGTTTTATTCTTCACATCACTAACTTGTCCCAAGAGCTCGAATTTTCTCACCAATTTCTGTATTGCGGTCCGACAAGGTGCTTCACGGTGACCCAAAAATGTTCGAGTTTTACGAACCGTCTCTGCCAAGTTTTTCACCATTTTTATAGTGAATCTTAATAATTTCAATGCGTTGTTGAAGCGTGTATCGTTCCATATTTATTAATGGCGCAGTTTCTACTTGTCAAATGTCAAAAAATGATAGCTTCAAAAGTGACATCTACCGAAATAGCGGGCTATTCAAAATAACACCTCTTATTGGAAAACCCTTTACTTGGCTTGCGAACAGCTGTAATTACAATCAAAGAATAAAACGACATGAATAGACAAAATGATATTCAAAGGATCTAAGATCCGATAAATTCAATCTAGAAAGAACAATTTTGTAGCAGAGATACATTAAAAAATTACTGGACTTGGTAAAGTTAATAATAAACGTCAATTTAGCATCATTTATGGGTGCATTTAAGAAAAGATCGACATTAAAGAGATGCTCTAAAGCATCATTAATAGGTGCTCAACTAAATTCTCAATGGGTAATCACTGTATCCATAAAGCCTGATCGTGAAGCGGCTTTTTGAAATCCGCACGTGTAATTTCTTAATGTCTATGCACTAATTTAGAATTTTTTCGCATGCCAAACACTATTGAGTTTCTGATTATTGGCTAAATGTGGTTTTATGGACCGTTTCATCTTTATCTGCTAGTAATGGAAGAATACATCTGGGTAAGTTTCTTGTCAAACTTGTGACTACAGACACGTTTTGAGAAACAGAAACAGAAAGGGTTGTGACTTTTTAAACAAGGTATTCTGATACTTGTAGCATGACACATTTTGTAATAGAAAACAGCAGCAACGCAAATATTTTTGTAGTGAGGATTGAAACGCCAGTATTCTCAATTGAGTGTCTTGTAATCATTTATTGAGAAAATGCATTTTTTGCGTTTCACGTATTTATTTAATTTTATAACATTTAGTGCAATTCTGTCAGAAATCATTTACATTATATGTTGAAGAAAAAAATAAATTATGGTGTAAATATCATTTCTCTTTATAGTTCCTGGCATATTTTAAGATGCTGATTCGAAATACACTTTAACGTTGAATGCGCCCATTAATATTCTAAATTGACATTCGTTAATTTTTTTATCAATTTCAAAAGAGAACTCAAGTTAGAAAGTTTATAGTTAGAGTAGGAATCTAGATCTGATTTATTGTCCTTGCAATGTAGTTATTGCAATAAGATCTTAGCCAATCTTCAGGTTTCTATCAATAATTACATATTCTCGCTAGTTCTGGTCAACAAGGGCCTTCTTTATTGTTCACTCTTTTTCTAGCCTTGAGGATTACAAGTCTTAAAAATTAACAGAGGATTCTTCTTCAGTTAACGTAAGTTGAGGCTGGTACGTGCATTGATAGCAAAATTTGTTTCACACCGTAACACGCTTTGAAAGCGCCCCTATTAGTGGAAGAACATTTTTACTATCGCTTTACTGATTTATTAATGGAAATTCTGATGGCCAAAAAGACACATGTAATAACTGCTGGCCGGACATAATATGTAGATGTTTCAATTTTTTTGTAGCCTCGTCTAGGTCATGAAAGGTTAACATGGGTTTAGTTCGTATGATCTCATAACTTCAATTCAACCTTAATTGAATTCCATGTTCATCCCGGGTAGGGGCGCTTATGTTAAAGTGAATTTTAAGTTAAATACCTTATTGGGTATATCATGTAACATTAAGAAATGATAACCTAATCAAAAAAACATCCTTATCTATTTGGAGTAAACTAAAAACTGTTTTATTAATTTAAAATTCAATCTTTTCAATCATATTGAACATCTTTATTTGGTTTTTCAATATAAAAAATATTTTTCGTAGTTCACGCAAATGAAAATTTTAAATGTTATTGGCTTTGAGAATTAAACTTTTTTATAACTTCACGACCGCATACTTTGCCTCCTGGGAACGTGCTGCAGGGTTTGAGAATCTCGGAATTACTAAAATAATTTAAAATTGGATTGAATTAATTTTGATGCAAAAAAAGAAACGTTGCACTGCGACTAATTGAAGTTGTTGTTGAAAATATGCTAAGTAAATTCTAATCAAACGATAATTACTGTAAAAC